>JBAKBP010010899.1:0-75246 GCA_037953745.1 Lithodes maja | reverse complement strand
CTACTTTCCTCTTCTCTATTGCCTCTCTTCTCCCTTGCCTCTTTCCTCTCTCACCCTCTACTTTCCTCTTCTCTATGCCTGTCTCACCCTCTAGTCTCCTCTCTTCTCTCACACACTCTTCTTCTGTATTGCCTCTCTTCCCCTTTCCTCTCTCACCTCTACTCTCCTCTCTTCTCTCACACACTCCTCTTCTGTATTGCCTCTCTTCCCCTCTCCTCTCCTTTTCTCTCACCCTCTACTCTCCTCTCTTCTCTCACACACTCTTCTTCTGTATTGCCTCTCTTCCCCTCTCCTCTCCCTTTCCTCTCTCACCCTCTACTCTCACACACTCTTCTTCTCTATTGCCTCTCTTCCCCTCTCTTCTCCTTTTCTCTCTCACCCTCTCCTCTCCTCTCTTCTCTATTGCCTCTCTTCCCCTTTCCTCTCTCACCCTCTACTCTCCTCTCTTCTCTCACACACTCCTCTTCTCTATTGCCTCTCTTCCCCTCTCCTCTCCCCGCTCTTCACAATCACCAGGTAAAAGCTCTGCACCCAATATCGGTTCAGCTTTCTTCTCGCTTCACGACATCTATGCCCCAAACCCCTACCAACTCCATTCTTCTCCCTAGCTTGGCTTTAGTGTATAGTTTTGCTTCGTATATTGTTTTATACTGTTGTATATACCGGTTTATATGCTGTTTGTGTGTACTGTTATATATGATTTAACTTGATTTGTACATACTGTATTATATATAGGCTATCTAATTATCTATATTTTGTTATATCATATTTTATATACCATGTATGTACTGTACAGGGTATATGATGTTTTATATATTTTGCTTAAACTGTGTTTATTATACAGTAGGCGGAGTGGTAGTAGGGGGAAATGGGAAATGGAATTGGAGCAGTGAGGAAGAAATTGTACAGGAAAGATAAAAGAAAATGGGAAGTGATTTCGATCAGAACGGAGGGGTATTGTTTACTAGGAGTGGAGTGAGGCGGGAAGACAGATGGTTAGTAAGGGAAATAATAGGGAACATAGGGAGGGGAATAAAGGTAAAGTATTAATACGGAAATTTGAAAGGATGTGAGCATGGCTGTGATTTGTGTGTTGTAATTGGAAAATGAATAGGAAACGTAGATGGACCGAATAGGGATAGTGAACTAAACTCAGGAATGTGAAATAAATTAAATATTAGAGGCTAGAATTCAATACACAATTGACTGATAGACATAATTATAGAAGAGAGAATGTTGGCATAAATTTTGAGAAAAAAATAATAATTATGGTGGTTAATTATAATTCAGGAAGAAGGCGTAGTGATGAAGAAAGAATAGAAATATATTCGGTATATAATAAACAAGTGCCAAGAGGCATAAACAAAAAGAGAGGGCATTCAATCACTACTCCAAAAGCGAAGGAGATGGAACTCTCAAGCATGGAAATATAACAAAATACTACTACTACTACTACTACTACTACTACTACTACTACTACTTTTTTTTTCTTTCTTTTTTATTTAATATTTTTCATACATTTCATGTTACTACTACTACCATCACCACCTCCACCATCACCACCACCACTACCATATATTTAATATTGTACACATACTAAATTTCACAAGCATCAGATACTACTATTCTACACCATGCAACTTCAATCCAGTCTCCTTCCTATGCGACCCTCTGCCACTGCTGCCTCGTAGTCTACTTCTGCCACCGTCACTGGTTGTGGTGCAGACCTTCTTGTTCCCCGCAGGCATAGTAGTGCTGATCTGAGCAATGAGAAAGATAGACGGCATCTCATCCAGGCTACGACGTGGCTCCTAGGCTGTTGCTTCTTCTCTGCGATGATCTCTGCTAGCCTTGAATAGAAGCACTGGGCCCTGGGTCCCATCCCTCCTGATGTGGTGAAGACTAGTGGGGTAAAGCTGCCATGTTCGACGTGTAAGATCCTTTCTCCATATGTCCTGACCTTCTCTCGTTCGTTCCTCTTGTGTGCAGCCTCCAGAGACAGCTCGCTGTAGCTGTGGGCCATTGGGTCAAATACTCTTATGTCAAAGAACGCTCGCTGTGCATTTGTCCAAAAGCCTCTTGCACTAACGTCCAATCTTGCTTCAGTGGATGTGTTGGCCGTCCTGTGCTGCATGATCTCTCCATCCAAGGGAATGAGTGATGGTTCGCTCACCACATCTCTACACACCTCCCTGAGCATGTTCGCTGCTACATCTCTTACTTCATCTTGCCTGATGCTGATGAATCCTCCTTTCTTACATATCATGGTGTGGTCTGTATCGTTGATGGTTCCACAAACGCATCGATCGGGCAGTCCTTCAATCGGCCAATCATACCTCAGTGCAATAGCATCATTAAATTCTTGTTTGTTGAGATTGAAGCTTTTTGCCTTGATTGGTAGTGTTGTCAGCCAATTTGAAGCGCCCGTTTCTTGTGCTATTTGTAGTTTTCTTGTTTGTCTCGGGTGAAGTTGTCCCATCAATTGTGCCAGGTCATTTTTCTGTGAGTTTTGCCTCTCTGACGTGATGGTCTTTCTGATGTTGTAGATGTCTGCCTGGTCTACTTCACCGTCAGAATCTTGTGCTATGATACGGTCAGTGAGAGATCCTGGTATCTTTACTGAGTTCTGGTATTCCGTTACCGCCCTCTTCACTGGGTCGATGATTCCCATCCCTCCCAACCTAGGAGGCAGTGTGAGCAGCTCCCTCTCTGTATCATTCGGGGTGTGCAACTTTATCCACGCTGGGATGAGTTTGTCTCTGATGGCATCTTCCAGCGGTTGAAGTAATGCGCTCACATTTGGAACGGTTCTCATCAAGTAGGTCCAGCAATGTTTGACCCCATATGTGAATGCCGAATACGCGGCCTGTGGTTCCGTCTTTGCAATATTGGCCAGTTTCTCAATTTCTTTTACCCATTCTCTGACCTTCTCCTCTATGTATTTGTTCTTGAACTCTTCCGTGCCGATCACCGCCCCAAGGTGATGCTGTCCGTCCTTTGTTACTATCACTTCACTACCGCTGAAAGCTTCTACCGCCCTTTCATAATGTTCTGTTTTTACTATTAGTATTGACTTTCTGGCATTTGGATGGTACCCTATTTTTGGTCCTACCTCTGATATTTGCTCCCACCAGTGCTTGAGATTGTTGACTTTTCCCGCTCCAGTGAGATCGTCTGCATAGGCCACCTGCTTTACTTGCGTCGCCTCATGGCTTGTTAAGGTTGGCAACACTGAGAGACCTAAGGCGTACATTGTCATTGCTACTGGGTCACCTTGTGTGGTTCCTTCCATTGATTTCAGAGGTGTTCCCCTTCGTGTGTTCTGGTTGTTTACTATGAAGAGGTCCGCAGGCTTTTTATAGGTGTTCTCTACATAGGTGGCAAAACTGGGGCATTTTACTTTGATGTTATGCATTGCCGTCTTTCTGTTGATGGTGTTAAAGGCGTTTGTTGCATCCACTAGCAGCACAGCTTCACAGTCCACTTGCTCATATATTTTTCTTATGGCATGAATTGCTGCCTCTCCCCCTGCTTGGTGGCCGGCACACACTTGGAGATTACCGGCCGCTGACCGCACATCGTCTTTCACCACTTCCATTATGCATTTTCCGATGATTCTTCTCAGCACTTCACCCACTCCTACTGGTCTGCATCCTGGATTCTTGTCTAAAGGTATTAGGCGACAAGCTGTGTAAGCCTCCAAATGTTGACAATTTTGGGTGGTCATCTTTCTTGCAAGAGCTGCCAGAGCCCTACATAAGTCTGTTGCTGCTAGTCCGAAGATTGCTCTACTCAGGATTGTCCTCCAGCCATTTGCATCCAGCCCTGATGGGCCTGCACTGCCTTGTGTCCCTAGAGCCTTTTTCCAAATCATTTCGCCTGTGATTCGTTCGTATATGACGGTGTTCGGTGGTATATAATCACCCTCTAGCCTCTGACTCTCGTGGACACTAGGTTGTGGATGTTTCTCTTTCAACATTTGGATGGTTTCTCTTGTGATAGGCAGCAACCCACAAGCTGCCTCCTTTGTCAGGGACCTTATTGCAGGTGCCACTTTTCCTTGCCTCATCTGGTCGCCGAATCTCCTGGCCTCGTCTTCATTGTTTTTCTTTTTTTGCCGCCGCCTGCCTAGTCTCCCTTGTAATGCTCTGGCTTCATTGAGTAAGTCATCCATCTTGTTCTCATTCCATAATTTCATTCTTCTTGTTAGCGCAGTCACATTTTCGCCTTGATTAGATTTGTGGTGAGTTTTTTGCAAGAAGAGATGTGGAATGCTGAAAATTATCTTGAGAACATACGGGGCTAAAGATGTGTCATAGACATAGTTATAAATGAGCTTTGTCATATCGTTCAGCATGTTGGTGGTGGCACCACATTTTGGAGGGTTGAAAAAGTTGTGTGCAGACCAATATACTATATCTGAGTAGTTGCATCAATCCAAATTCTAACTTCCTCTTCCCGTAATCCTTTCCAGAGTATGTTTCCACCTCTGCCTGCTTCTACTACTACTACTACTACTACTACTACTACTACTACTATTACTATTAATACTACTATTACTACTACTACTGCTAATAATAATAATAATAATAATAATAATAATGATAATAATAATAATAATTTTAATAATGTTCAGGTTACTATAGGTAGCGCCAACGAACTTGACAATAATCTTGACCCCTTAACTTCTCATAACTCAAAATGAATGAAAGCAATCGAGCTGACATTTCTATAATTTGGAAAGAGTCCACCAGGAAATAGGTGTGGAAATTTGCAGCCAGTTTGCTTTAGGCCTTTTTGAGTTATGAGAAGTTAAGGGGTCAAAATTATTGTCAAGTTCGTTGGCGCTACCTATAGTGTTATTAAGCGCCTTTTCTCTGTAGCTCTTGAGCCCTCGCGCTCTACCAAAGCTTATTACCAGACACTTGTACCTATTTCCTTGCTCAAGGGAAATGGTACCGACTACCAGTGTATGCGAGAAAAAAAACTTCATGCCTGATCTTGGGTCTCCCGGGGTGGGAGGCTGAGCTGGTATGAAACAAAACAAATTAGGTAAAATAGGAATACTAATAATTAAAAAAATATTTATACAAATACAAATAAATAATTTATATATTTATGAAACATGAATAATTATAATAAGTGTAATAATATATTGTGGCATAATTATATTAACAGAACGATTATTGCCATTTATTGTTAATAATAAAGATCTAACTCAAAGTAAAACATGAATATATCCCCGACATCCTGCTTTACAGTTTATCCATTAACTTTAAATATCAGATCCATATATAAATCCCGCAGAGTGCAATAAAATCCCCCCACAGACTTCTATTGGGGATAGGACAAACATTGTCTACAGTTGGTCCATGTTGTAACATTACGCTGCGAAACGTGTCTAAATGTATTGCTTATATATTGTATTTGAATATCTAAAATTATTGAAATACGCGTATGACTGTATGTGTGAGTGTGGCTCTGTGTATGAGGGTTTTCATGACAATTACAAAGCAAATTACTAACAGTGTTTACGTGTTACAGTAAAACTAAATATATCTTCTGTGGTTAATTTATAGGTTGACTGATTACATGATTAGGCTAAATTATTGAGTGTATTCTTTACCAGCGTCACCTAGCGAAAGCGGGAATGGAATGTAGGATGAGAACTCGGAGAAATACATGGATGGCATTTGTTGTCTTCATAAACGCTAATGTAATGCATAATCTTGGTCAATTTACTACACATTACTAATTGTTTGATCACACACACACACACACACACACACACACACACACGAACACACACACACACACACACACACATAAACAAACACACACACACACCTTATCTCTGAGTGATGTTGACTCTCATTAGTCAGACGGGCTGCCTGCTTTCAAGTCTTATTATTCTCGAATTTCATTAATTTACTCATCTTCTCACTCGTTTCCATTTTGTTTCAATAAATGTATGCATCCTTTATTATTACACTCTAGTTACATTATCGCTTATTTCTTCTCTTGCCTTTGCTTGTGCTTAATGTTCTTGATGTATTGTCCTTACTATATAAATTGTGAAATCATTACTATTATTGTTCAGATATATTTATATTTTAGTTGCCAATCATTCTCTCTCTCTCTCTCTCTTGATCTAGATCTATAACCTGGCCATCCCTCACCCCCCCCCCTCCTCTGACACACATTCACAACACAACACAACACAACACATTAAAACACAAACAGCACAACACAATCCTCGCCCCAAAGCCAACACAAAACGCCCAAAAGCGTCTATAAAACTAACGACCAATCGGCCCGAACAAAGAAGTAGGACACCAGAGGAAATGGAACCCAATATGTGAGGTTGTCATACCCAAGGCATTGGAACTGTATTTGGTTATACCTACCCTCACAACACACACAATAAAAACAATATAGGCTATAACAGTATTATAAACTGTTTCTAGAAACAGCATCTTATGTATGAGTATATAGAACAGGATATAAACACAGTTATGGGGTCATCATCATCATCTCCGATGCCTTGCTTCCCCCTGGGAAACCCCCACTAGAGGATGGCCATGACAGAAACGTCTCCAAGCTACTTTGTCAAGACATGCCTCCTTTGCCCGTGCCACGATGCCCCTTCCACTACGTGGAAGTTTTTCTTCAATATATTTGTCCACTTTCTTTTCCCATACCATAGGTGGTCTATGGGGTATAGTTGGATATTACACGCCGTTGCTATCCAACGGTATATCACCCCATGGACAAGGAATTAATATACGGAATACGTCCAGCTATTTTCCACAAGTACAGTACAACCCCCTGGATCCAATAGAAGCATCAAAATTCAATTGTGCCTTTATTGTGGAAAATCGTATGGAATTTTGGATTTTCAATGTTTGGGAGAAGTATGTTTGGATTATTAACGCTGTTGTGTTTCCAATGGTATATGACATTTTTATTTTTGGCCATATGTATTGTTTATGGCAGCTATTGTTTATGGCAGCTATTGTTTATGGCAGCTATTGTTTATGGCAGCTATTCAAAGATTTATGAAAACAGTAAATCACCCGTGGACTACGAATTAATGTGATATATTTTGCATGTGTGTGTTTTACTTTATTTATTATTTTATTTTATTGTATTTGTGTTGTTATTAGAGAGTAGCTATTGTTGATGGATAAATTCTGACGTAACCGTTGACAAAATCGTAAGGAATATTTCCTAATTCATGTGAAAAACATATGACGAGTTTAAGTCCGAACAACAATGACACATATTATTCAACATATTTTGTTTTCTTTTGTTTTTCTTTTTTGCTATAGTATATAAGGGCCTTTGATCTTTATGTCATTACAGTAGACACGATTATTGTGGATTAAAACAGAACACTAATATGGTTTCGTCGTGCCCAGCCTGAAAGTGACTGCAAGAATCTTGGAACGAAAGTTATTACAGTATGTTATTGGAACGTCTGAAGGAGTTAGAAATATATGACTGAATGAATATATACGGTATATATATATATATATATATATATATATATATATATATTATATATACACACAAATACATGGGGTCGAATTATAGAATTGGTAAATGTGAAGATTATAATGCAAGAGTAAATCCATAAACAGCTTGTGGAGCAGAAATTCCAAGTTTATGGTAATGAAATTCAATTATTCTATTGTGTTGCAATATTTCAGGGGATATTGTGATAACTTCCCCGCCGGGCGACACATAAATACTTTGATTATTGATATTATTTAAATATCATAATTAAATTTCTGCCCTCAGAAACTGAGAGCCTTCATTCTAGTAATGGAAATATTTGGGGTAAATTTATGGTTTCTGAGTGTGTGTACCATATGTGAATGTGTGATAGTATGATATAAGTGTGATAATGTTTTGTATTGTGCGTGTGTGTCTGTGTGTGCTTGGCGTTGCATGTATGTTTTTTTTTTGTTTTTTTTTAAAGAGACAATGAACGGAGGAAGGAAAAACACAGATAAAACAAAAAGGTCCATGTGCCTAAAGGCATCCTCCATTCATAAAATGTTTGTAACAACTGGATTTAAACATTTGTAGATTGTAAGTTTGTGGAAAGCAATTCGAGGGAAGTGAATTCCAAAGAGTAGTAGCTCTGGGGATAAATTAATTCTGATAAGCAGAAGTTCTGCATTGTGGAGGAGAAAGTGTAAATTCATGGGCACTCTCAGCTGCCCTAGTTCTACGGGGAAAGATGTGGAGAGGCGGCACAATTGAAGCAAGTTCCTCGGAACAATTGCTGTGAAAATATCTGTAGAATAATGCAAGGGATGCAACGTTTCTTCGTATGGATAATGTAGGAAGGTCCTGTGTAATTGCAGGGTTATTGATTAATCTAATAGCTTTATTTTGAATTTTGTCCAACTGCCTCAATGCAACCACTCCACTTCCACCCCACAGAGGTGAACAGTAATCCATCTGAGAACGCACATGACTTTTATATATTACGGCCAACTGCTCGTCAGTAAAGAATTCTCGAACTCTGTACAGGAGTCCCAGTTTTTTAGAGGCATTCTTAGCAATGCTTCTAACATAATGTGTCCAGCTCAAGTTAGTAGTTAATGTTACACCGAGAATGTCAATACTAGGGGAAGTGGGAATATTTACATCATTAAAAAATATATGGGAGTCAGTGAGATTCTGTCGGTTAGAAAATTGAATGTACTTGGTTTTCTGTGCATTAAAGGAAACTAGATTCTCTTGTCCCCATTCATTAATTCTAGAAAGGTCCTGGTTCAGAGAAATTGCAGTGTTTATTTTTGAATTTATAAGATCGGGTTGGGTGAAAGAATTGGTAAATGTGAAGGAACTGTGGAGTGTTGAGTCATCTGCGTAGGAATGTATTGGATTATGAGTGGTAGATATGAGATCATTGATATGAATGAGGAACAGAGTTGGGGCCAAAACTGACCTCTGGGGAACACCAGCATTTATTGAGTGAAATTGAGAATAAAGGCCATCTACCATTACACATATTTTTCTGTTATGAAGATAAGAAGAAATTAGTGGAACTAATGATGCAAGGCCGTAGTGTGACATCTTCGACAATAAGGATTGATGCCAGACTCTATCAAATGCCTTTGATATATCCAGTGCTATTGTATGTGTTTCACCATGTTGGTCTGTAGCTTGGTTGATTTGATGCGTCAGAAGGCAAAGAATGTCTGCAGTTGATCGACATCATCTAAATCCATATTGCCTATCACTGATTAATTTATTATTCTCCAGATGCTTAATTATGTGATTATTTAATATAATTTCAAAGACTTTGCCAAGAGTGGAAGTTATAGCTATTGGTCTGTAGTTTGATGGATCTGAAGAGGCACCTTTTTTAGGAACTGGATGGATGTTTGCTTCTTTCCAGGGTACTGGGAAGCATGAGGTATGAGTACACAGACGGAAACATTTTGCCAATACAGGAGCGAGCACCAAGGAGCAATTCTTAAGTACTATTGGAGGAATTTCATCTGGACCAGGAGCCTTATCTACTGAGAGATTCTGCAAAATAGTTTTGACATGTCTGGTGTGGATCTTAAGTGAGGGAATTTCAGGCGAATTAAAATTAAGTACAGGGACATCTTGATTTATTTCATCTAAGGTTGAGTTGGTGGAGAAAATATCCGCAAGAAGGTTAGCTTTACCTCGTGGGTCACTTACAAGATTGCCAGTCGGAGATTTTAATGGTGGAATGGATGAAGCAGTAGTGAAGTTGGATTTGAATGAGTTAAGAGTAGACCAAAATATTTTGTTATCATTTGGATTATTTAGAAGTTTATTTGCCTGCTTATGGAGAAAGTTTGATTTAGTTAGGTTTAATACAGTTTTGGCATGATTTCTGATGTTTCTAAAGTAATTAAAGGCTTCATGTGTTTTTGATCTTGTGTATGCATTGTAGGCTATTGCTTTTTGTTAAGTTACTCTAGCACAATTATGGTCAAACCATTTAGGTGAATTAGATCTTTTACTGTACTTTTGATGAGGAATAAAAGTTTCCATGATGTGTGTGTATATGCATGTGTGCGTGTCTGTATGACTGCGTGCGTGTGTGTGATATATTTCTTCATTTCGCGTGTGAGATCAACAAAGGACCAAATCAAGCCTGGACCAAGTTGCTGTCAAGCTTGATGTTGACCTAATTCCAAACTTACTCCAAAACTCCGGAAGGACGATAGTTACTGACTTTATACATTAGATTGGTACAGTCGGATACCATAGTCTCTAGCCCACTCATTAACCCTCTGAGGATCGATGACGCACTTCTTGTTTTGTTTTCTGACTATTATTAGATGATTTTATTCAGATTAGGAAGGGTATATGGAAGTCAGCGGGTTGATTGATATAGTCTTTACCCTTTTAATGCTCACAGAACCTTCCTAAGCTACATAAAATCGTCTAATGATAGCCAAAAATAAACTACTATAACGTGTCAGAGCTTCAAGGGGTTAATATTCATGGACTCCACCCAGTTCTAACTATGGAAGTATATCTCTGGAAACAAATTTATGAATACGTTTTTCTATACATCAAGTGTAGAACTATATACCCTTATGTTTTAAGAGGAAGTTCAATCCAAATATTAATCCAGGTAGTTATAATTGCATAAAGATAAGTACACGAAGTCTTATGAGTGAGCTAGAGACTATGGTATCCGAGTGTGCACACTATATTCCTCCTGTTGTTCTCAAAAACTGTGCTTCCGTGCTGACTCCCTGCCTAGGCAAACTCTTTCATCTCTGTCTATCCTCTAACGTCTTCCCTTCATGCTGGAAGTTTGCTCACATTCAACCTGTCCCAAACCTCCAACTATCGTCCAATTGCTCTCATCTCGTTTCTTTCTAAAGTTTTTGAAACTATTCTTGCTTCCAAATTTCTTAAGCATTTCTCTTCTCATAATCTGCTCTCAGATCGCCAGTATGGCTTCCTTAAGGGTCGCTCTACTGGTGATCTTCTTTCATATCTTACTAACTCTTGGTCATCCTCCTTTCGGGACTTCGGTGAGACTTTTTCTATTGCACTAGACATATCGAAAGCCTTCGATAGAGTCTGGCATAAATCTTTAATTTCTAAACTACCCTCCTTCGGTTTCTATCCCTCCAACTGTGCCTTTGTCTCTAATTTCCATTCCGGCCGTTCCATAGCCGCGGTTGTGGATGGCCATTGTTCACTTCCTCACCCTATAAACTCCGGTGTTCCTCAGGGCTCTGTCCTATCTCCTATTCTCTTTCTAATTTGTATAAATGATCTCCTTAACTGTACCTTAATTCCCATCCATTCATACGCAGACGACTCAACCTTACACTACTCCATTAGTTTTTCTGAACGCCCCAGCCAGCAATTCCTCAACGACAAACGTAATGAAGCCATAGAACTCTTAAATTCTGATCTAAATACTATTTCCAATTGGGGCAGAGAAAACCTTGTTAACTTTAATGCTTCCAAAACCCAATTTCTCCATCTATCTACCCGTCAGGATCTCCCAGCGGACTATCCCTTATTCTTCAACAATACAAAAATCAACCCTTCATCTTCTCTCAATATTCTTGGTGTCTCTTTTTCTTCTGCTCTCATTTGGAAGGACCATATTACCAGTCTTGCTAAGGCAGCCTCCCAGAAGCTCGGTGTGCTCAACCGCCTTAGGGGGTTATTTTCCCCTGCACAGCTTCTTGCTCTGTACAGGGGCATAGTGCGCCCTTGTATTGAGTATTGTTCACATGTGTGGGGAGGTTCCTCTCACACCGCTCTCCTAGACAAAGTTGAAAGGAAGGCCTTTCGTATCATTAACTCCCATCCACTCACCACCTCTCTGCAGTCTCTCTCTCTCCGCCGCAATGTTGCATCTCTCTCGCTATTCTATCGCTACTATAATAATCAGTGTTCCTCAGAGCTATCCCGACGGAGAGCTGTCCGTCTGACATACAGAGCCCTGTATGTTAATTTCTATCTATCTATCTATCTATCTTAGAATTAGAGTTGAAGGAGTGTCAAACTACCCAAGCGGCGAAGCAGACTAGCGAGCGAACCAGCGAGTGGGAAACCAGCTCGTCCGCATACCAGCAAACAAGCCTTCACACCTGCGTGCGTCATAGGGGACCCTGCAAACTACTTCGATGACCCGACGCTATGACGTATGATCGACGCCAGGAGCCCCATTGGTCCACGCACAGGCTATGCAACTCGAGGAGCTATGATAGGGGCGCGCACCATCACTCGCCTCCTGATTCGTTCCTACACCATCATTGTTTAGTATATAAGACCCGAGTAGTGGGCATTCAAATCAGTCTCATTTGGAGTTGGGGAAGGTGAACTTGCAGCTGGAGGAAGACGGGGTGAAGTATTATAATGGGATTGTGACTGTCAGTCAGATTATATAAGTGTGTGTTAAGTGTGTTCGGTGTAAACACTTACGTTATGTTGGTTAGTGAGATATGTGATTGGGAATTAACGTTAACGCTATTATTATGTACTTAACTATTTTAGTTGACTAACTTGTGGACTAAAGCAACTCTTTAAGTAATTGGGTTATGATGAAAGTAATACTATTGTTTTATATTAATACTTACGAGTTCTTTCATTTTCTTTTAATTAAGCTTACATTGCTTAACGGTGCTTAGTACGGTGATGCTATTGTCTCATATTAGTAATATCGCCTTAGACTAACATGGCTGTTTTAATGTTACTTCTAGTGATTTCCTAAGCTGAAGAATTTTTTTTTAGCTTCAAAATATTATTTTTGCTTTTCATATTATTTGAGTGAGACCTGAATCGAATCTATGAAGCGATCCTGTAACTTAATTTACTCCTAATCAAACTTCAATGTTACGTGGTTAAGAAATACATTTAACTAATTATTAAATATATATCTAACTTTTTATGTGACTTTGATATTAATCCTGATGATAATAATAATATAATACTATTAACGTAAGACAAGAACCAAGAATAATTACATTAAATATAAATAAAAGGACATATAAGAAAACTATCTATTCATTTCAAAGAGGGTAAGAGACAGAAATATTCTTCCTTTAATATTTATCTTTCAAGACTTTTATAGAATTAATAGTCCTTCTTTAGATATAACTTCTTCGGTTCATAACCATAGCCTACTAAGCTTCGGTTAAATAATAATTCTTTATAAATACTACATGACTTTAATTAGTTTCAGTATTTTTCATAATTAAAGAGTATCAGTCAATAAAGGATACTAAGTCCTAAGATCCAAAAGGAAAGGAAGCAACAACAGGAAATAATTTTATTAGATTTTACTTTTGTTTTGCCTTCAGCTGACTGATACCTTAATATATATCTCTGTGCTATCTAGGTTCATCAAGTTAACCACTTGAGGATCAAGATACGTAAGAGAAGAGTGGTGACCTCGCCAGGATTCGTTTCATACAGTTTCACTCAGTTTCATTAACGTTTCACTACTTAAAAACCAAATATTAATCATGCCTCATCTAATTAATGACGAAGATGCTCGAGTTTTCATAGAATCAGAACCCACAGCCCCTGATATTGACTGTCTGTCAAAATCCGAACTGAAAGTGCTTGCCTCACATCTCCAATTAACTGTCTCAAACATGTCTAAAGTAGAGGTGGCTCAGACTATAAAAACCCACCTGTTCCCTGTAGAAGGCGAGGAGGGTGACGGAGCAGTTGGTGGGGTCCCGAGTAAACTTAGCCAACTTGATATACAATTGCCACCTGGTTTGACCGGTGATCAAATATTCGAACTAGAACAAGCCAAACTAAAAATAGAAGAAGCCAGAATAAAAGCAAATACCGAAGAAGCCAGAATAAAAGCAAATATCGAAGAAGCCAGCATAAAAGCCAGAGCAACTACCGAACAAGCCGGACTAAATATAGAACTAGCCAGAATAAATGCCGAACAAGCCAGAGCAAATATCGAAGAAGCCAGAATAAAGACCGAACATTATCAATATCAATATCAAACGGGTCAACTAAATGTCAATACAAATGCTCCCGTAATTGCTCCCCCTCTGGGATTGACTATGACTAGTGTCATTCCACCTTTCACTGAGGATAATGTGCAGGATTTCTTTGTTTTGTTTGAGGAAGTTGCAGGAGGTATGAAGTGGACAAGAGATCAATGGCCTTTTATGTTACAAACTGTTTTGACAGGGCAGGCTCGAGCCACGTATTTGTCAGAAGTAGCAGAAGTTAGGCAGGATTATGACAATCTCAAAGAAGCTATCCTAAAAACCTATCAATTGCAGCCTGAGGCTTACAGGCAATCTTTCCGTAAAAACCAGAAGAAAGTAGAAGAAACCCATAAGGTATTTGCCAGGACCATGACTAAAACTTTCAATCATTGGGTCAAGAGTAAGAAAGTCACAAGCTACAACGATCTGAAGGAGTTGGTCCTGTTAGAAAATTTCCTATGGAAAATTGATTCTTCTGTATCCTATCATTTAAAGGGGAAAAAGGTAGATTGTCTTGCCGATGCCGCTGACATGGCTGACACATACGTACTCAACAACAAATTTCGTGGAAAGAAGCCCTACGATAATTCTAGTTCTAATTATAAGTATCCCAATCACAAATCTGACAGACCCAGTCACAAGCCTATAACGTCTTCCCCAGCTAGCCAAAATATAATTGTTCCCCCAACTAAAAATGCGACTCAGGGCAATGGTAACAGAGGTGGGCCCCAAAGTAATAGTAATGCTCAAAGAGGGAACGTTCCCGTATCCCCTAAAGTATGTACTTTTTGTGGCAAGAGAGGCCACCTAGCTTATCAGTGCTGGGCCAAGGAGAGAACAGAGAGATCGGGGCAGACAGTTGCCGCCGTATCTCAAACTCCATATGTGCCTATAATGCAGGACTCCCGACAGAAGGAGTACCTAGCACCAAAAGTTCCTTTAATGCAGGACTCCCGACAGAAGGAGTACCTAGCACCAAAAGTTCCTTTAATGCAGGACTCCCGACAGAAGGAGTACCTAGCAGCTAACGTAAACCATCTAGACAGGGGTGTAGTAGCATGTGTGGTGCAACCCACTAGGGATAAGCCAATAATAATTTCACCATCAGTGCAGGACAGTTACCGTCCCTTTATTTCATCTGGCAACGTGAGATTAAATGGTTGTATGCATGAGGTAAACATTCTGAGAGACACAGGTTCTACTAGCACCCTCATGGTGAATCCTTACACTGAGTGCCCACCTGGCGAACCAGTTGTAATGAGAGGTGCTGGAGGCCAATTTTATGCACACTTGGTAAAAGGCGAAATTGAATGTGAGTTACTACAGGGTGAGGCCACCATAGCTTTGTGTAGGTCCCAAGATATCCCTGTGCCTTGGGTAACACTCCTTTTGGGGAATGATGTAGCAGGTGAGAAGGTCCGACCAGACCCCATTTTGCCACTTTCCCCTGTTAACGAGCCACTAACCGGTGAGCTCGAAAAGGAGATGCCAACAGTTTTCCCTGTGTGTGCTGTCACACGTTCAATGTCTCAAGTAGCAGTTCCCTCAGACAGAAATGTACCGAATGTAAGAGTTGATGAAAGGGATGATGAGAGTGTGAATGACGCTCCAACTGTGCCTGATGATGTGACTGAGGTGGATTTATCTGACACCTTTATGGCTCATCTTGACCCTAACGATGACCATGAAACCCCTCCAAATTGTCCTAGTGGCCTGGTAGAGCTACAGAGAGATGATAGTGAATGCAAGGAGTTAGCTGCCAGGTCCGTGAGTGAAGAGGAATGTGAGAAGGAGGGTGGTGAATGTTTCTACTTCAAAGGAGGAGTATTGTGGCATAGATGGAGACAGCCACACAGACCAATCGATGATGGGGCTTGGGACGTCCATCAAGTAGTAGTCCCCAAACCTTGTCGTAGAGATATCATGGAAATGGCACATTGTATACCATTGGCAGGACACCTAGGTGTGAGAACAACTCTAGACAGAATCAGAGCCCACTTTTACTGGCCAGGAATGCGTGCAGATGTAGTGGAGTTTTGTAGAGTGTGTCACACTTGCCAGATGACAGGAAAACCCAATCAGAAGGTGCCTGTACATCCTCTGGTGCCCTTGCCCGTCTTCGAGAATCCTTTTTCTCGTGTGGTAGTGGACATTGTAGGCCCATTGCCTAAGACTTCCCAAGGTAACATTTATTTATTAACTATTATGGACATGGCAACTCGCTACCCAGAGGCTATACCCTTAAGGACTACCTCTGCTCCAACTGTCATCAAGGAACTGCTCAAATTCTTCACCAGAATGGGTTTCCCCCATGAGGTGCAAAGTGATCAAGGAACTAATTTTACCTCTAACATTTTTCAGCAGTCCCTGAAGGAGTTGGGTATCGAGCATGTTAAGTCTAGCACCTACCACCCAGAGAGTCAAGGGGTTCTCGAACGATATCATCAGACATTAAAGGGAATGTTACGTAAGTATTGTACAGAGACCGGAGTTGAGTGGGATAAGGGGGTACCTTTTCTTTTATTTGCTACTCGTGAGGTTCCAACTGAATCCCTGGGTTTTTCCCCTAATGAGCTAGTTTTCGGTCACCAGGTAAGAGGTCCTTTGCAACTATTGCAGGATAGCCTAGTTGGCCAGGAGGGGAACCAAAACCTCCTCAAGTATGTTTCAGATTTCAAAACCCGGCTGAGATCCTCATGTGAATTTGCCGCTCAAAACTTGACAGTGGCTAAAAGCTCCATGAAGAACTGGTATGACAGAAAAGCCTGTGAGAGGGAGTTTCAGCCCGGTGATGAGGTTTTGGTCCTGCTCCCCCTTTTTGGCCAACCTTTATCTGCCAAGTTCAGGGGCCCATATAAGATCATTCAGAGGGTGAGCATTACCGATTATCTAGTAACTACCCAAGACAGGAGAAAGCCCACGCAAGTATTCCATATAAATATGTTGAAACCCTACCATAGGTCCCCTGATTCCTCTCTTCCAGATTCTCCCACTGTGGCAGTGAATGTCAGGACTTGTGGACAGCCTGGTGCGGACGAAGTCTTCAGTTCTCTTACTGACCCGCAACAGACTGTTCCAGAGCCTGAAGGTATCCATGCAGACTTTGACTTGTCATGTATACTTTCAGTATAATTCAGTAGCTTGGGGGGAATTACCATCTAAACTATGTCATCTTCCCTCTGATCAAGCGAACCAACTAATATCTGTTTTATCTCAGTCTCCCAGTGTGTTCCATGATACTCCAGGGCTCACTTCTTTGGCCTTGCACGACGTCGACGTAGGGGATGCAACTCCCATTAAACTATCCCCTACCGTGTCTCACCACAACGCAGGAGTATACTGCGGGTCGAGCTTGCCTTTATGTTATCATACGAGCTGATCACAAGGGCCTTAAGCCAGTGGAGTAGTCCGGTCATACTTGTGCCAAAGCCAGACGGGAGCCATAGGTTATGTTGTATGGACTATAGGCAAGTTAATGCTGTCACAAAGAACGATACCTACCCACTGCCACGGATCAAAGATTGCATTTACCAGGTTGGCCTCATACAGCAGTAAGTTTAATTTAATGAGAGGATTTTGGCAATTAGCTCTCCCTTGTAGCGAGGTAAATATCATGCTTTAGTAGTGCGCTTTCAAGCCTTCAGCTGTGAGATGACTTGCAGTTCGAATAACGCTCCAGCTGCATTCCGGCTATGTTCTGATGTGGTACCTGGAGACGTTGCCTACTTTGGGTGGTATCCTTATTATATCCTCATTATGATCTTGCTGTTGCCAATCTGGTGGTGAATCTATTTATGTATTATGTTTAATATTATGTACTATACTCCTTAAACTCTTTTCTAGGGGGGAGGTCTGACATACGGAGCCCTGCATGTTAATTTAAGAGTTAGAATTGTGACGCATGTCCAGTGTGAGCATGCTGTACAGAACGCCTAGTCATGCCCCACTCTCGCTAGGATCGTCAGGGCAGGAACTTTGGCTGTAGTCTATGTAGTTTCCTAACTTAGTTCATGTGAGCCGTTGTACTATAAGTATTATGAATATGTATTTTGTTTTCATCTGAGTCAACGAGTTCTATTTTATATCATTAGTTATAAGTATTGTGTGTAAAACTTATTTGTAATGATGGGAAGAGAAACAGCCACAGTTGGGGGGTCAGTGGGTGCGCCAGGCGGGAGGTGGGCCTAACTCACTAGCACTCCCCCCCCCCCCCCAGTGCTAGGGGAGCCTTTGTCTATCCCAGAGGAGAGAGAGAAATTACGTAATGGTTGTCAGTGGGCGGTCCTTAGTAGTTCACGTTGGGCTCACTAGAGGGCCGGGTATAAAAAGGGAAGTCTAGCCATTTTTTCATCAGAACTCATTAGGCAGAGCAACTTCTCATTTCCCTTGCTAAATATATATATTCTTCTGACTGATGTGAACTTTCTCTACTACCTTACATTCTTATCTCCTCTTTTCCCTGCCTGTTTAACTTCCATGGTCCCGTTGGTGCAGAGCTAGTCAGCCAACGTATTATCGCTTGAGTTCTCACGAGATACTTGCCTATTAGATAGCCTATTTTGGAAGGGTTAACTTAGAATAGGATTGATTTATGTTTGTTGCACTTGTATATGCATTTCCCTGTGTGTTATTATTATTATTCCTGTTTTCTGCTAGTCTAGGTAATGCTAGACTGGGGTAAGGCTTTTCTGTGTTACGAGTTGTTGTTTGATGCAGTGGTTAAGCGATAAACCTGCATACTCGTTTCGGTTCAGTGAAGCCTAGGTTGTCTTCGCGGCTGACTGTGTTGAGTTAATAATTTACAGTGCGTGAGGGCAAGAGCCTAACCACCCTGTATTTTATTAACAGTTTGTTTTTACTTTGTCAAGGAGCCGGGAGAAAACCAGATACAAGGGATCTGGATTTCTCAAAGTGCACTTGTTAGTTTTAACGTAATACTTTAAACAGTTGTGAGGACTTCGCTAGGCTACAAGCCGTTTTTGCTCAGTCACTGCTACCTTTTGCCCACAGTACCCCAGCTAGACTTTACTCGATTAGTAGATACAGAATAGTATTGAAGCTTTCCTTATGTATGATATTGTTTATGCACTATTGATTTCATGTGTTGCAAGCTTGGCTACTTTAGTGATTAGTGGCCCACGAGCACAATCCGAGTAGGCTATTGCCGTTGCATTTGCGGAGTACTTCTTTTTAATGTTTGCCATTTACTATTGCATATTCTTTTAATTATTCTTATGCCAATTTAAGCCTCTAATAGTATTTAATTGCCAGCGTTTTTGCTTATTGAATTACTGTTCAAAATCCGATACGTACTTCTTACGAGCATCCGAGAAGCATCTAACTTTTTTCAGAAGATACCTTGCTCGATGCTTAAGGACTATTAATTAACGTAACGTAATAGTGCCGATCCGAAGTAGAGGGTGGAGGACTTCTTAAGTTCTTAGTCAAGGGTGGATTACTTCGGCTTCGGCCAACACTATTCTTTGGTGTTGTTTCTTACTTCATTGTTTGATTGTTGACCAGACTAGATAATTCCTGTCTCTTTATTAGTCTGTTGTTGAACACTAGTACCGAGTTCTTGTATATCCCGTTATAGCAGATTGAACTCTGGAGGGTATTGGTGTTTTTTGTTCGGCTGGCAGTACTCAGGGGTTGGGATCGTGTGTTTCCGTTGTGGCAGCGAGCCGTATTCGAGTCCTGATTGAGAGCCCTTGTGTACCCGAGTGCCAGTTCGTAACAAATGGCGACCTTGCTTAGGATTTTGTGAACAGTATAAATTTTTGCAGAATTGTACAACATTTGTTTGTTTGTATTTTAGCATGCATATTGAAAAAAATATATTTTTTGTATGGCAATTAGTAAAGCATTTAAGAGACTCCAGTTAATTTAGTAATTAGTGCTTGCATAGGAAGTTTAACACTTTTGTCTCGAGAATTTTTTTGTGGACTTCAGTATGTCGTGCATTAGCACTGACAATGAGCGAGAGATGTCATTTGAAGGTGTGCCGTTAGTAACCAGTGAGGAGGATGCTAGAGTTTTTGTGAGTAAGCGGTACCACGTGACGGAGGAGAGGCTGACTGGGGTGGATGTTTGTGGCTTGCACCTGATAGCCAAGGTTTTGGGCATTTCCAATGTAGTAGGGATGTCCAAGGGGGAGCTGATTTCCTGGGTGTTGCGTGGGCGACATGTGGTTTCGGAGGAGAGGGCGTTTGGGGGGGTTCCTCCCCAGATCCCCTCTCACTCGACTCCCACAGTGCCGTCCACTCAGTTACCGGAGGTTAGCACTCTCCCACAGAGGGATGAGAATTGGCAGATTGGAGTGCCCTCGGGTGGTGCACGTGGTGGTTCCCCAGATTTTGCCCCCCCTCCTTCAGTAGTGGCAGCTCCCTCTTCCTGCCTGTCTCCAGATATGGAATTTAGACTTGAGCTTGCTAAGATTGAGGCTAGGAAGCAGGAGAATGAGACTAGGAGGCATGAGATTGAGGTTAGGAGGCAGGAGGATGAGGCCAGGAGGCATGAGGCTAAGCTTAGGTACGACTCAGAGAAATATTGTGCTAAATTAGATTTAGATAAGACTCGTGCAGAGTCGACAGGGACTCGGATGGGCCGTGAGGGCCAAGTAAGAGAACAGTCCTTAGCCTACTTAGTCAAATTGGTCCCGGTATTTAGTGAAACTGAAGTCACAGAATGTTTTAATCGTTTTGAGAAGAAGTGTAGGGAGCATAATTGGCCTGAAGAGAAGTGGGCAGCTCTAGTCTCCTCAAGACTTACGGGTAATGGTCTGAAGGCTTATGATGCACTGCCTTTAGAGTCTTGCATTGACTACCCAGAATTGAAGAGAGCTGTCCTACGGGCATACGAGTTGCAACCGGAAACATATCGATTGAAGTTTCGGGGTGTTACAAAGACTAGGGAGGCGACCTTTCTTGAACATGCCCGGGACATAAAAGATGCACTTAAAAACTGGACACGTTCTGAGAAAGCTGAGACGGCAGAACAGTTGACTGAGCTGTTTCTGCTCGAGCAGTTTTATAAGTGTACTGGTGCAGAAATGACTTTAACTATTAAAGAAAAGAACCCAAAAACTCTACAGCAGGCAGCTGAGATGGCTGACCTCCGGCTATCACTAATTCGTGGGTGCGGGTCTGCCCAGCGTAGTGAGGCAGGTAACAAGGGGCGTGACGCCCCACCCCCCCGAGTTAGTGATATACCTTATGCAAACAAGTACAAGAGCCATGATACCAAGACTGACCACAAGACTAGCACCGTCCCATTTAAGAAGAGGCCGGGCCCTTCCCAGTACCAAGGGAAGCCCAAAGGGGAGTTGGAGTGTTATCATTGTCATAAAAAGGGGCACTTTGCAAGAGTCTGTCCTAGCAAACCACCTACAGCAGCTGTGTCTTTGGCCTGCAACATTGGTGTGTCTCCGAAGTCATCTGAGTTTGCCCGGGGCAGTTCGTCAGAGGCTGAGGCACAGCCAATGCAGAAGCACCTGGGAGGCTCGAACCCTGCTCAGGATGTTTTTTGCGACCATAGAGGGCGGGGTTGCGTGATGTGGGCGGGGCGCAAGCATGGAGTAGAGGTCTTGCGTGATACAGGTGCTTCCCAGACTCTGATGAAAAACTTGACTGGCTACCCTATAAACGCGGCTCGGGTGGTAGTGGTGCAGGGTATTAATGCAACTCGGTCATACCCGCTGGTGCGGTTGGAGTTGGAGGTGGATGGTGTGGCACGTGAATTGGATGTCGGGATTGTGGAGAAACTGCCAGTGGAGGGCGTCGACCTTCTTCTCGGCAACGACTTTGCAATGCCCGCTTCTGAGGTTCTACCCTTAGTCGTTGCCGAGAGGCCGGCCGACGTGAGTAGGGAAGAGCAAGAGTGGGTCGAGCGGTGCCAGACACAACCCATGGCGTGTGTTGTCACCCGAGCTCGGGCAGCTAAAGTGTCACAGCCTAGTCCTCCGTCTTCAGACCAGCGGAGGAACGATCAACAGGAGGAGGCTAAAGCTGGAGTTGGTTTTAAGAGTTTTGACTCGGCGGCTCTCCTGGGTGATTCAGTATTAGCACCATTACTTAATTCTGGAGTAGCCCCTGGGCCTGTCATCGAGAGTGACGAGGCTGGGCATGACGAGTCTCCACGACAGCAACGTTATGTACATCGAGAGAGACAGAGGGAGCAGCCCAGTATCGGGGAACGTCATGCATTGTTCCGGGAGCAGTTAGATCGCTTGGCACCCTCAGATATACGTCGGTTGCAACTAGAGGACCCTGAGCTCCAAACACGTGCTAATGGAGCTGTGGAGCTCGACGAGGACGGCGATGCACAGCCAGGAGATTTTTTTTATTTAGAAGGCATCCTCTATAGGCGTTTTCAAGACCCTAAACGTAGTTGGCAAAAGGGGTCCGGAGTAGTGGACCAGTTGGTGGTGCCACGGGAGTGCAGGGATAGCCTACTGAGGTTGGCGCATGACATACCACTGGCAGGACATCTAGGGGTGAGAAAAATGGTGGCGGCTTTGGGGAAATTGTTTTGGTGGCCGGGGATGAAGTCTCATGTGCAGTCATGGATAAACTCATGTGATATTTGTCAACGTGTCGGGAAACCGAACCAAGTTATTCCTAAGGCTCCGTTACACCCTATTCCTGTGATTGGGCCACCCTTTAGTAAAATTATTGTTGACATGGTTGGTCCACTCCCTCCCACTAAGGCTGGAAATAAATTTTTGTTAACCATAATGGATGTTGCCACTAGATACCCCGATGCATACCCTATGAAAAATGGAATGGCTAAGACGGTAGTCAGTAACTTGTTGTGGTACTTCTCAAGGTACGGGTACCCGGAGGAGATTCAGTCTGATCAGGGATCTAATTTCACCTCCAACATGTTCAAGCAAACAATGCAACAGCATGGGATACGAGCAGTAGTATCGTCAGCGTATCACCCTGAGAGTCAAGGGGTGCTTGAGTGGTGGCATGCTACACTTAAAAGCATGCTCAGGTGTTATTGTGCTGACAACGGTATGGATTGGGATCTTGGATTGCCTTATGTGCTGTTTGCTGCTCGGGAGGTACCTGGTGAGAGCCTGGGATTTAGTCCAAACGAGCTGATTTTTGGACACCGTGTCAGGGGCCCCCTTAACATGCTGAAAGAAATTTGGGAGGGGACTGTGCAGCCTTGTCCATTATTAAAGTATGTGCTTGAAAGCCGTGAGCGCATGCTTAAGAGTCTGGAGATGGCAGGTAGAAATTTGACAGAATCACAAGCTTTGATGAAGGACAGGTATGATCGCAAAGTGAGGCTCCGGAAGTTCACTGTAGGACAAGAGGTATTAATTTTGTTGCCTTTGGTTGGTAACCCCCTCTCTGCGAAGTACACTGGACCTTATAAAATTGTAGACAAAATTTCAGACTTAGATTACCTTGTTGCCACTCCAGACAGGAGGAAAAAGAACCAGTTATGTCACATGAACCTTATTAAAGAGTATGTGAGGCACCCCTCTGAGCCTCTCACTGTCCCTGTGTTGGCTTGTTGCGGCCGTGGTGGAGAAGGAGAGGGGGACAGTCAAGCTTCAGAGGAGGATAGCTGGGATCAACATGTTTCAGCGGATCAGTGGGCGGGGAACTCGAGCCTAAGGGTTGACGAGGCTATAGCTCATTTGCCTGAGCCGCAGTTTGATGCTATCCCTCAGTTGTTCGGTTCATACCCCACTGTATTTGCTGAACACCCAGGCCTCACTACTCAGGCTATGCATGATGTTGATGTGGGGGACCATCTACCCTTTAAGTCAATCCCGTACCGTGTGCCCCCCATAAAACTACCAGCTCTGAGGGATGAGTTGGAGTATATGCTCGGTAGAGGGTTGATAGAGAAAGGCACAGTTAAGTGGACTTCCCCCGTAACACTGCAGCCTAAGCCAGATGGCAAGGTACGCTTTTGTATTGATTTCCGTAGGTTAAACGGTTTGACTCCAACTAACCCATATCCTCTTCCGCGGGCTGATGATAGTGTTGACAAAATTGGTAATGCTCGTTTTTTGTCTAAAGTAGATTTAGTCAAAGGTTACTGGCAAGTACCTTTGTCCGAGCGTGCTAAAGAGGTATGTGGTTTTGTTGTGGACGGGAGTACCTACCGGTGCAATGTTATGCCTTACGGACTTAAGAATGCACCAGCAACGTTTCAGAACCTGATGAATGAAATTGTAAAGGACATTCCAAATTGCACCGTATATTTGGACGATGTAATCATTTATGATGACGACTTTGAGAGCCATTGTGAGCACCTTGAGACCTTGTTCCGGAAACTTAGTGAAGCAGGTCTGGTAGTAAATTTGGCAAAGTGTGACTTCGTAAAAGCCACTGTGCAGTACCTTGGGTTTGTAGTGGGAAGGGGACAGGTGTGCCCTCCTCAGAACAAGGTACAGGCTATCAATAAATTTCCGCACCCAACAACCAAGAAGCAGATTATGAGATTCTTGGGTATGATAGGCTACTACAGACGCTTCATAAAAGGTTATTCAACGGTGTTGGCACCTCTCACAGATTTGTTATCTAAAGACAAAAAGTTTTTGTGGGCACCTGAGTGTGAAAAGGCTTTCACTTTGGTGAAACATTTGCTATGTACTCACCCGATACTCAGGGCCCCAGACTTTAACAGGCCTTTTCAGCTGGCAACAGATGCTAGTGGTGTAGGGGCTGGTGCCGTCTTGCTACAGACAGACAATGAAGGTGTGGAACACCCAGTAAGTTTCTTTTCTAAGAAGTTCAATGCTGCACAAAAGAACTATTCTACAATAGAAAAGGAATTACTGGCGATTGTGCTGTCGCTCAGGCACTTCGAGGTGTATGTTCCAGCCTATGGCCCAGTCGTGGTTATCTACACTGATCATCACCCTTTGAGATTCCTGAATCAATTTCACAATCGCAATATGAGACTGACCAGGTGGTCTTTGATGTTGCAGGAGTATAACCTGGACATCCGTCATATTGCTGGATGTGACAATGTGATCGCGGATTGTTCATCAAGGGTGGATGATCAGTCGTAGGCTATCACAGGTGTGTGGGTTTGAGTGGAGGAAAATAGGCTGCCCTTATAGTGCAGCCGGGAAAAAACATATTAAAATATAAAAATCATATAAAAACTCTTTATTTTGATATAGGTAATCGTATAAGTTTGTCATAGCCTATAGAGTTTGAGTAGTCCACGAACTATCAAACGGCTGAGCTGCTGTAAGCTCGCTCTGGGAGCATGATATTGTGTCTTTTTGCTATTGTTGGGAGGAGTTATAAAATGTGAATTTTTGTTTAATAATAAGATGTGTTTTGGTGATAAACTCAGCTTTGTTTTAGTGCCATGCGGTCGCTGGGTGTGAGGGGCTTGATGGGGTTCTGTGTTTGTCAGATTTTAGCTCAGGGTTGAGCAAGTAAAATCTTGGGGGAGGTGTGACGCATGTCCAGTGTGAGCATGCTGTACAGAACGCCTAGTCATGCCCCACTCTCGCTAGGATCGTCAGGGCACGAACTTTGGCTGTAGTCTATGTAGAGTTTCCTAACTTAGTTCATGTGAGCCGTTGTACTATAAGTATTATGAATATGTATTTTGTTTTCATCTGAGTCAACGAGTTCTATTTTATATCATTAGTTATAAGTAGTGTGTGTAAAACTTATTTGTAATGATGGGAAGAGAAACAGCCACAGTTGGGGGGTCAGTGGGTGCGCCAGGCGGGAGGTGGGCCTAACTCACTAGCACTCCCCCCCCCCCCCCCTCAGTGCTAGGGGAGCCTTTGTCTATCCCAGAGGAGAGAGAGAAATTACGTAATGGTTGTCAGTGGGCGGTCCTTAGTAGTTCACGTTGGGCTCACTAGAGGGCCGGGTATAAAAAGGGAAGTCTAGCCATTTTTTCATCAGAACTCATTAGGCAGAGTGACTTCTCATTTCCCTTGCTAACTATATATATTCTTCTGACTGATGTGAACTTTCTCTACTACCTTACATTCTTATCTCCTCTTTTCCCTGCCTGTTTAACTTCCATGGTCCCGTTGGTGCAGAGCTAGTCAGCCAACGTATTATCGCTTGAGTTCTCACGAGATACTTGCCTATTAGATAGCCTATTTTGGAAGGGTTAACTTAGAATAGGATTGATTTATGTTTGTTGCACTTGTATATGCATTTCCCTGTGTGTTATTATTATTATTCCTGTTTTCTGCTAGTCTAGGTAATGCTAGACTGGGGTAAGGCTTTTCTGTGTTACGAGTTGTTGTTTGATGCAGTGGTTAAGCGATAAACCTGCATACTCGTTTCGGTTCAGTGAAGCCTAGGTTGTCTTCGCGGCTGACTGTGTTGAGTTAATAATTTACAGTGCGTGAGGGCAAGAGCCTAACCACCCTGTATTTTATTAACAGTGTGTTTTTACTTTGTCAAGGAGCCGGGAGAAAACCAGATACAAGGGATCTGGATTTCTCAAAGTGCACTTGTTAGTTTTAACGTAATACTTTAAACAGTTGTGAGGACTTCGCTAGGCTACGAGCCGTTTTTGCTCAGTCACTGCTACCTTTTGCCCACAGTACCCCAGCTAGACTTTACTCGATTAGTAGATACAGAATAGTATTGAAGCTTTCCTTATGAATGATATTGTTTATGCACTATTGATTTCATGTGTTGCAAGCTTGGCTACTTTAGTGATTAGTGGCCCACGAGCACAATCCGAGTAGGCTATTGCCGTTGCATTTACGGAGTACTTCTTTTTAATGTTTGCCATTTACTATTGCATATTCTTTTAATTATTCTTATGCCAATTTAAGCCTCTAATAGTATTTAATTGCCAGTGTTTTTGCTTATTGAATTACTGTTCAAAATCCGATACGTACTTCTTACGAGCATCCGAGAAGCATCTAACTTTTTTCAGAAGATTCCTTGCTCGATGCTTAACCTCTCCGCGGCGCACAGGGGGTTTTCTACAGGGTAAGACTGTGCGCACCTATGATGATTTTGGGACCTATTGCAAATTTCGATAAAAAGTACATCATCGTGTAGGGAATGTTTGCGTGCATCGGCCCATATATATTTGACCCCCCAAAAAATGTCTGGAGGGGGGGGGGAACGGTCCGTAGTTGAAAAATGTGGAGCGAATGGCACCGCGCGGCTAGATTGTCATCGAGCGGCGAGATTTCCCTGCCGAATATTTACGCGCGCAGGGGATAGAAGGAGAGGGAGGAGGGGGTGGGTTACCGCGTATTATCACGTATATGTCCATTTTTGAGCCCTTTTAGGCTATGTAGAGTATGTATACGTGTGTAGGCCACCCATATAACAATGAATATGCCTCATAGTGACCAAAAATTGCAATATATAAGGGAATTATAAGAGAATTTTTAGGCGGGAATGAAGATGTGTTGGAGGTTTGGCGGCAATTTATGAGCTGAGAGTGTGGTTTACGCCATACATATCACGTATATCTTGTACGTAGAGCACTGTCATGCTATAATACAGACTTGTACGTATGTATACGTGCCATATATCAAAATATATACCGCATATTGACCAATTCATGCGATATTTACGCACATTATCAAAGAGTTTCTATGCGTGAACCAAGGTGTGAGTGAGTTGTGCTGGGAATGAAAGGGGGAGAGGGTGTGTTACGCCATAAATATCACGTAAATCTTGTATTTAGAGCACTGTCATGCTATAATAAAGACGTGTACGTATGTAGGCGTCCCATATAACAAGGAATATACCGCATATAGCCCAATTGATGCGATATTTACGCAAATTGTGAATGTGTTTCTAGCAGACGGAAGCCTGAAAGGGTGGGTTGGGGTGGGTGGGTGGGAGGGAGGGAGGGAGGCATGCAGGGGTGCAGGGAGGGAGTGAGTGAGTCGTGAAGAGAAGGAAGGCAGGCAGATCTCTAGATAGATAACCAGCTGTGTGACAATTGTGAAGGCGCCCGAGGCGTATGGATGCTTGGGATTTTTAACCTTATGTCTTCCAGGTGTCTGGTGTTTGTTGCCACCAAGAGTTTTACAATAACATGAGTCAGGAATGGAGAGAGAGAGAGAGAGATAGATCGAAACTGAGACATGCGTATGTCGTACGTATAAATGGACTTCAGAATTGCATTTTTATGCAAGCAGACATTGCATTTTAGACACATGTGAAGTACCACAGAAACATGTAGGCCATTGACTGTCAATAAAGTACTATATTATAGACCACCAGCGACGGTGGTCAGTAAACACGTGCAGATTGCCTTTTGCGATAAAGGGCTAAATATAGAATGGTGTCTCCTTACACTTGCGAAAGGGTAGATTGCCACCAGAGAAACGTTTACTTATTTATTTCCAAGTAATATGCAATCTAAATGTATATTCGAGACCTACTGCAATTATTTGTATGACAGTCATGACTATGTATAATCCAATATACGCGCGTAGGCAAGACATAAGAAAGCTGGTTGAGCAATTTTCGACACCCACACAGTTATTATTCTTTTTTATTTACAATATTATACAATACAAATGTATTTGTGAAGAGTATTTTATCCATTATTGTATTTATACAAATTTTGTTCCCAGACAGAGCTGCTGTGGCTGGTGTAGCTGGGGCATAAAGGGAGCGGCAAGGGTCACCGCTTGACCGTGTGAAAATGAGTGGAGTCGCACTGAGAGGGGCAATTTTGCTGAATGTTTTGGCAATTTTGGACAGAATAAAGTTATATAATTACTAATTCTTGACAGAGACAAACTTTTATAAACCTTGGCATGATATAATTGATAATCCCATCAATTTACAAACGTAAATTGGTGGGATAATTCATTTTTTTTTGTATATTGTCATTTCGATTGTAGACACAAAGTTTTGAGTGATATTTGGTATGAGCTCCTGTGGCATGGTTGGTAAGGTCTCGGACTGGAAAACTCAAAGTGTGCTAGGGTTGTGTGATCGAATCCAGGAGGGGGTTATGGGGAAGGTTTTATATTGTCTAGAACATTTTTGATAAAACATTTTTTTTACAAGATCATGCCATTGTATTCAATAAATATGAAATATTCATAGAATATATCATATTGTAAGAATACAATGACATTACCTTGTGTTTTTTTTTTTTTTATTGTTTTTTTTTATTATCTTAGTAGGTTTGACAGGATTTGTTGAAACATATTTATTTTTGTACAATTCATTTGAGGTAAGAAAATAATTATATACACATGACTTTGGCTAATAACAAACATATATTGATATACTAAAAAAATAAGGCATATTACATGTAAATCTTTGAAACTTATAAACTAAATAATGAAACATACAATTATATAATGTAAAAGCTATATCACAGGGACATCTTTGGAACTTATACATTATATAATATATATGTTACATTATGAGGTAGCATGATCAATTAGGTCAGGTCAGGTAAGGTAGGGCACGAGTCCAGGACAGGGCTGGGCAGGGGGCGAGTCCAGGGCAGGGCACGGGGCGAGTCCAGGGCAGGGCAGGGCAGGGCAGGGCGACACTCAATAATTTTTGAAGGTGTGGTAGTCCCTGAAGCAGTCACCCATGCAGAGTGGAACTTTGCACTCTGCGCACATTGAGGTGACTCTTTTTGGGACATGGGGTTTCCTGACACTGGAGCTGCAGACGGTGCACTGCACCTGCCTGTGACGAGTGCCAATCAGCTCGGTGTTGGTTAGGT
Source organism: Lithodes maja (assembly GCA_037953745.1). Classification (NCBI taxonomy): domain Eukaryota; kingdom Metazoa; phylum Arthropoda; class Malacostraca; order Decapoda; family Lithodidae; genus Lithodes; species Lithodes maja. The sequence continues at coordinate 45,562 of JBAKBP010010899.1, read as the reverse complement.
AGTGTCTTTGGACACCCACCTGGACTTGGTCAGGAACGTGATCCCCACGCCATGCCGTACGTCTGTGAGTGGTGGTGCCATACTTCTCCAGGAGTTGGTATGAGACGTTGTACACGAACTCCCGGAATTTAAGTTTCTGGTTTGGGGCCATATTCTTTTTGACCAACCACAAGTTGTAGGCGTTCAGCATCGTTATGTCAACAAGGTGGAGGAAGAGCTTGTGATACCACTTCACAGTCTTCCTCAGACACTCAACGCCTGACAGCTGACAGTCAGACTTGTCCACCATGCGCATGTTTTTGGTGTAGTCCACTACCATGTCGGGCTTGTAGATGGTCTTCCTGGTTCGGTAGTGGATTTTGCCAGAATCCATCTGGGCACCTGTGTGGACGGTGGAAAGCAGGTGGACGTCTCGCTTATCCTTCCACTTCAGGGCTATCACTTTCCCACACTTTTCGAGCTGCTTGAATTTCTGCCCCTTTCGTCGCCTTCTTCGCACATGCCTCTCGCGGTGTTCCTGGGCCAGGTCGTCTTCTGAAGGTGTGTCACTGGAGGAGGCATCTGTGAGAGGAATGACATCACCTGTGAATTTTGGCATAAACTTTCTTGTCTTTCTGACAGTCCCACATGACCCCGTTTGGTTGTCATGAAGAAACTGGCAGAGAGCAGGAGAAGTATACCAGTTGTCAGTGTAGATGATGTGGCCTTTGCCCAGGTAAGGTGCCAACATTTTCCTGACGATGGCACCTGACATGCCCATGGGGTCATTGGCAGCGGCTTTCGGTATGTCAATGTCAGTGCCTGTGTACACGATCATGTCAAGCACTATTCCAGTTTCGCAGTCACACAAAACGAAGAGCTTGATTCCGAACCTATGCCTTTTCAAGGGGATATACTGTTTGAAAACAAGACGTCCTTTGAAGAGCACGAGCGACTCATCAATCACCAAATTGAGGAAGGGGTAAAAGTATTTCCTATACCTCTCCAACAACATGGTGAACACATTCCGAACTTTCCATATCCTGTCAATCCTGTTAGGATTTTCGTTGTCTGCAAAGTGCATAAATCTTAGCAGCAACAAAAATCTGTCACGAGTCATGAACTTATTGAAAGTTGGGGTGGCGATGAGAGGGTCGTGCTTCCAATAGTGTTGCAACACATGCTTCTTGATCAGAGGCATGAGGAACGACAAGGCAAAGAACGTCATAAATTCTTCCACAGTCGTATCCACCCAGCCTCGTATTCTCGCTTTTGGAGAAAGGACGTCCAATCTGCCAAACACCCACCTGTAGTAGGCGTTTGTTTGGGCAACGATGTACGTCATTACCTCCATATCGAAAAAAGCGAGGAAGAAGTCGCTTTCGTTCGCTTGATCGTCACAGGGCCAGTCGTCAGTTGTTCCTGACGTCCCAGGATTGAACTGGGGCACGTCAGGTACAAAATTGACCCCGTCAGACCAATCGAACGAAGGCAAGCCAGGGATCGGAATGCCGTCTGCGTCTGCTTCATCGTCTGAAATATCGCTTCCATGGTCGCGATACAGCACTTGATCATCATCACCCTCCTCTTCACTAGACAGACGATGACCTTCCTCATTTTCGTCACCGACGTCTGACTCACTCCCACTGTCCACTCCCAAATCCCCCCACCCTTGGTCCCGTGCTAGGGCTTCGTCGTCAAAACCTGGGCTGCCAATGTCCTGCGAATCACCATCAAACAGCAGGGCGGCATATTTTGATGGTGTCAGAGTTTTCCGGGTCACTTTTGCACGCGAGGGTGTCTTATGGACAGGGACAGCAGAGGTGGCGGCAGGGGCGGCGGCAGGGGCGGCGGCAGAGGCGGCGGCAGGGGCAGCAGTGGTGCGTGGCCTTGATGGCAAGATGATGGTGGTGCCTGTCGCCCTTCTCTCTGTTCCTTGGGCAGGGGCGGCAGAGGCGGCAGGGGCAGCAGGGGCAACAGGGGCAACAGGGGCAGCAGGGCCACCAGGGACAGCAGGGCCAGCAGTCGCTTTCCCTCTCCCTTTCCCCTTCCCCTTCCCCTTCCCCTTCCCTGTTCCTTGGGCAGGGGCGGCAGGGGCAGCAGGGGCGGCAGGGGCAGCAGGGGCGGCAGCGGCAGCCGGGCCAGGGGCGGCGGCGGCAGCCGGGCCAGGGGCGGCGGCTGGTGGTGGTGGTGGTGGTAGGGGCACTGTGGCTGGCGTACGGGATCTTTTCCCTACGCCCGTGCCTTTAATTTTTCCTGCCCCCGCAGGTTTTGCAGCCCTAGGGCGGCCTCCTGCGTCGCTGGTACCGGTGGCAGGGGTGGCAGGGGTGGCAGTGGTGGTAGTGGTGGTGGTAGTGGTTGTTGCAGTGGCCTGGGTCGTGGTGGCAGTGTCCCGAAAGACCAATGACCTCTGTGCCATTGCCCTGCTTGCACGTGTTTTTTGTGCTTTGGGTGCTGGTGTTTCGTCCTCAGAGCTGTAGGGCGTGTCGTACTGGTAGCTAGGGTCTTTGGCAGCCACCCTCTGCCTTCCACGGCGGCTAACACCACCAGAAGGAGGGCTGGTTGTGTCATCAGGGAGCGAGCGTGAGGGACGTGTGGGCTCCATGACTAGTGCGTGGTTACTGGCGCGGTGGTGCTTGCACGAGTGCGGGGCGAGCGTTTGGCGGGTGGTATCGAGAGTTGACATGTAGTACTATATCCACACCAATATTCAGCCGCCTGACTATTAACGCGCGGTTTTGGTACGCGTTCAAAAGCTTTACTCTGAAGAGTCTCCCCGCAGTGCGCCGGGGGAACTCTTAAGAGTCTCCCCGCAGCTCCCGGGTTAAGGACTATTAATTAACGTAACGTAATAGTGCCGATCCGAAGTAGAGGGTGGAGGACTTCTTAAGTTCTTAGTCAAGGGTGGATTACTTCGGCTTCGGCCAACACTATTCTTTGGTGTTGTTGTTTCTTACTTCATTGTTTGATTGTTGACCAGACTAGATAATTCCTGTCTCTTTATTAGTCTGTTGTTGAACACTAGTACCGAGTTCTTGTATACCCCATTATAGCAGATTGAACTCTGGAGGGTATTGGTGTTTTTTGTTCGGCTGGCAGTACTCAGGGGTTGGGATCGTGTGTTTCCGTTGTGGCAGCGAGCCGTATTCGAGTCCTGATTAAGAGCCCTTGTGTACCCGAGTGCCAGTTCGTAACAGAATTAGAGTTGAAGGAGTGTCAAACTACCCAAGCGGCGAAGCAGACTAGCGAGCGAACCAGCGAGTAGGAAACCAACTCGTCCGCATACCAGCAAACAAGCCTTCACACCTGCGTGCGTCATAGGGGACCCTGCAAACTACTTCGATGACCCGACGCTATGACGTATGATCGACGCCAGGAGCCCCATTGGTCCACACACCGGCTATGCAACTCGAGGAGCTATGATAGGGGCGCGCACCATCACTCGCCTCCTGATTCGTTCCTACACCATCATTGTTTAGTATATAAGACCCGAGTAGTGGGCATTCAAATCAGTCTCATTTGGAGTTGGGGAAGGTGAACTTGCAGCTGGAGGAAGACGGGATGAAGTATTATAATGGGATTGTGACTGTCAGTCAGATTATATAAGTGTGTGTTAAGTGTGTTCGGTGTAAACACTTACGTTATGTTGGTTAGTGAGATATGTGATTGGAAATTAACGTTAACGCTATTATTATGTACTTAACTATTTTAGTTGACTAACTTGTGGACTAAAGCAACTCTTTAAGTAATTGGGTTATGATGAAAGTAATACTATTGTTTTATATTAATACTTACGAGTGCTTTCATTTTCTTTTAATTAAGCTTACATTGCTTAACGGTGCTTAGTACGGTGATGCTATTGTCTCATATTAGTAATATCGCCTTAGACTAACATGGCTGTTTTAATGTTACTTCTAGTGATTTCCTAAGCTGAAGAAAATTCTTTTAGCTTCAAAATATTATTTTTGCTTTTCATATTATTTGAGTGAGACCTGAATCGAATCTATGAAGCGATCCTGTAACTTAATTTACTCCTAATCAAACTTCAATGTTACGTGGTTAAGAAATACATTTAACTAATTATTAAATATATATCTAACTTTTTATGTGACTTTGATATTAATCCTGATGATAATAATAATATAATACTATTAACGTAAGACAAGAACCAAGAATAATTACATTAAATATAAATAAAAGGACATATAAGAAAACTATCTATTCATTTCAAAGAGGGTAAGAGACAGAAATATTCTTACTTTAATATTTATCTTTCAAGACTTTTATAGAATTAATAGTCCTTCTTTAGATATAACTTCTTCGGTTCATAACCATAGCCTACTAAGCTTCGGTTAAATAATAATTCTTTATAAATACTACATGACTTTAATTAGTTTCAGTATGTTTCATAATTAAAGAGTATCAGTCAATAAAGGATACTAAGTCCTAAGATCCAAAAGGAAAGGAAGCAACAACAGGAAATAATTTTATTAGATTTTACTTTTGTTTTGCCTTCAGCTGACTGATACATTAATATATATCTCTGTGCTATCTAGATTCATCAAGTTAACCACTTAAGGATCAAGATATGTAACACAGTGCATACCACCTCCTTTACGTAGGGCACGTGGTACCCGTCTTGCAACTCAATCCCACCCCTACTCTGTGCAATTCTCCAACCCAAGAGTGAAACGTTACTCTCAAACTTTCTTCTACTCAACAGCTGAGCTCTGGAACTCTCTCCCAGAATCAGTTTTTCCCTCTTCCTATGACTTAAATTGCTTCAAACTCCGTGTGTCCAGGCATTTTGGCTCGAACGTCCCTTGATTTTGGCCCTGTCACTCTTTCAACAATGGGGGAGGCACTCGCTATAGGCAGTAATGCCTTTTGCCTCCCTCAATCACATAGAAAAAAAAAAAAAAAAAAAATATATATAAGTTAAGGGGGGTCTCCTGCTTGTTTTATCTTTCTCTCCTTTTCTCTCTTTTTCTGGCTTGTATCCATTCGGCCCCATTCTGCCAACTGTTTTAAGACGTTTATCCCCATCCAGGTGTCGATTTCTTCCTGCCGAGCGATAGCGAGTCTGCATTGTATGGAGAAATCCGGCTTCGCCGGAGACATTATTCGATCGATAAATGTACAAATTTTAACTTGCTGTAATATATATATATATATATATATATATATATATATATATATATATATGCTGGCAAGAAAATGTTGACATCTGGATGGGGGTAAACGTCTTAAAGCAGTAGGCTGAATGGGGCCGAATGGATACATGCCAAAGAGAGAGGGAGAGAAAGAGAACAAAACGCGAGGTGGGCCCCCTTAATGAAAAATACTAAGAACAAAATGTAGGATTGCTCCTTACCGCAACACCACACACTGGGCGGGTGCCCAACCCCGAAAGGGGTTGAAATAGGGGAGCTATCCCCCCGCCAAAGGCGGCTTTCTAGGGCCTTTCCTAGCTGATGCTGAGAGGATTGGGTTCTAGTCATATGGTGATGGGCTGGTCTATCAGAGTGAGAACTGAGCGATCTCTGCCATACCCATAGCTTACTCTGACTGTTCCTTTTACTCATATATTTTCTAGATCTCAAGTGACGGGGTCTCTTCCGTGGATTGACCTCCCAATCTACCAAGATTGGAAGCCAAAGCGTCACATTTTTCCTTTGCCCCTCAACTTTCTCTTCATAATTGCTGAGGGGCACAGGGCCCTGGGTGGAGCTTTGGTTTCCCGGGCGTTTCCGCACCCTCCTCAGCTCCCCGCCATGGAGTGGTTTCGGTCACCCAGGCTTTATTGTGGTCGGCATTGTGGTCGGCAGGGAGGGTTCTGTAGAGGCGCTCGGTTATGGCCTTGCTCGTGGCCTCGGGGCTGTTCGGCCAGGCAGCTTGGGGAACAGCAACATCAACAACACCACACACTAATAATTGGAAACTATTTATGTTGAGTTTAATGAAGATTATCAACATACAGTACATTTAGTTAGTTTACTTAACCCCTTCTGTACCGGCGATGTTTGTTATATTTCCTTCTGGCTACTACTAATTGATTATATTCAGTTTAGGAAGGATATCTAGCCATTATTCGGCTTCGAACTATCTCAATCAACCACTACGACATATCTTTCTATCTCGATCAACCACTACGACATATCCTTCCTAAGCAGATGAGAAGATTGGGTTTGAGAAAGAATGAGAATACGATAAAGAAATTGTACAAATTAAGAGTGAGTATGTTGAGAGGAAACGATAACATTGCAGTCTGGCAACAGAAAAAAGACAAGAAAAAAAACAGAGAGGAGAGAAGCGGCAGTAGAAGAGTATGATAATGTAGACACAAATTACCGAACATGGAGAGGAGACGTGAACAGAAAGGAGTATTGTCAAAGTAAAAGAACGAAATTTGGATGTATGAGAATATCGAAAAGAAGAGGAGACGTGAAAAGAAAGAAGTCTTGTCAAAGTAAAAGAGCGAAATTTGGATTTATATAAATATAAGATAAGGGAAAAGTAGGAGGGAGCTTTCAAGAAGTTATCCAAAGTTCAATTTCTTTGTATGGTAGCTAAAGTTAATCTTGAAATCTTAGACGAATGGTCCTTAATGAGAAGAAACCTGAGCGCTTAATACCCTCAGCTCTAAGTTTCTCACCCAGCAGAGATGAGAGGAGGTGCAAGGAAAGGGAGTTGTGATAGCTTTAATTAATGATGTTAGTAATATCAAAGTAAAGGTGAAGGAAACCCAGAGAGAGAGGGAGAAGCGGGGGTAGAAAGTGAGGGCGTAAGATAGTTTGAGAAGCTGGAGGGATTGGAAGGAAGTTTAGGGATATGCACTGTATGTTAACTTTAGCTGACCTGAATTCCCCCGTCCTAACCCGTCTTCCACCTAACCCCCACCCTCTCTCTCTCTCTCTCTCTCTCTCTCTCTCTCTCTCTCTCTCTCTCTCTCTCTCTCTCTCTCTCTCTCTTTATATATATATATATATATATATATATATATATATATATATATATATATATATATATATATATATATATTTATACGGTATATATATATTACCGAATCATTAAACATGGCCTTCTCCGTGCTTTATATATAGATTACCACACCTCTTGTTATGGCTGCAAGTCGAACCACTATTAATTGACCCCGGGAACTGTACCTGTATTACAGTGGTATGTGTGTGTGTATGTGTGTCTCTCTCTCTCTTATAGTTTTTCTATGATTTTCCTGTGTGCGTGTCAGTGTTTGTCTGTACGTGTGTTATAATGTACATTATATTATCTATAATTATGTATTGGTGTGTGTTCTGCGTCTAAACCTAATTGTTTGTATGTGTCAGAGAAAGATAAATCAGACCTAAGGGAACAGTTCCTCTACCATCACTACTACAAGTACCCCCAATAAAGCCATAACAATTTTCTGTTCTGTCAGTCACTAAAATAGAACCTCCAGGATTCCATTGAGGTGAAATTTGAGTATTAATACTCTAACACACTCAAATTAGAACTAATATAATATTAAGTCCGGTTAATATTATTGGATCCTAATCCGTAATGGAATTGGAGCAATTATAAATGTGTTTTCAAGTTTGGCTGGCCAGCTATTAGTTAAGGTTATTATATACGGTGTTGTTAACAATTACAGTTGAGGTTTGTTGTTGGGGTTTCTCCGTTTCATACTTATTTAAATCACTTTCAACACTATCGCAATGAATGCGTATCGCCAGATACTTTCATTCAGACTAGAAATATGTTTTAGCTAAGTCATATGTTTTACAAGTTATATTTCAGATACTATGTGTGACATATTATAACTCCCGTCATGCAATATTATTCAGCCTAAATAGAACGTGTTGTAATCTGTGATTACATATTACAGCAGTTGATGTATTTCATCATCAGTCAACGTTATATTTGTAAACCTGGCCAAAACAGCTGACAGGACCACCAATGTGGTGATATTAAGCCTGATTACCACAGCTGCCCTGTAAACCTTGATCACATTATCATGTGTGATTTATTGATCTCACACGTCATTCCCTCTATTTATCTATCTACCACACATCCTATCTTCTACCTATCCTCCCATCCAACAATACACTCGTCCACCAATCCTTCCCTTTGTCTAATTGAAGTGGTGTCCGGATGTACAAAGGAGTACAAAGGAAATCAAGCAACAACATATCTAGTGACCCTTCTAGGCTGCTTGTCCTCCAAAACACTGAGGATCAAGTGTCCAAACAGTGATTTAGAGTGGGTAAGGGAACATTGGAAAGGGAACTACTGCCCTGCCACTAACGTGGCAGGACTAGGAAGTTAGTAGGGGACATATGGGTTAGAAACTGAGGGGAGGATAAAATAAAGTTATTCATTTACAAACGCAGTCAGTCGCGGGTTTGATGCGAGATATTTGTCTAAGCGGAATTTAAATGAATCAACGGTGCTGCAGTCTATAACGTCTCGGGGAAGCCCATTCCACAAGTTGACAACTCGATTGAAGAAGAAATTCTTAGATTCGTGTGAGTTAAAAGATTTACCAATAATTTTGCAACCGTTTCCCCGCGTGTAATTAGATTGGTCGATAGTGAAGTACTTACTACAGTTCATATTGTCGATGCCTTTGATGATTTTGAACACTTGAATTAAGTCACCTCTTAATCTGCGCTGGGTTAAAGGAAATAGATTTAATTATCTAAGACGCTCTTCGTATGGTTTGTTCTTTAGGCTAGGTATCATTTTGGTAACTCTACGTTGAACTCGTTCTAGCTTGTTTATGTCTTTTTGGTAATAAGGGCACCAGCATTGAACGCAGTATTCCAGAAGAGGGCGGACTAAGGAATTGTAAAGGGTTAGAATTACGTCTTTGGATTTATGCTCAAATGATCTGCCTATAAAGCCAATTATTTTGTTTGCCTTCTTAACAACTTCTGAACATTGTTGACTCGGTTTTAGGTTACTCGATATTGTTACTCCCAGATCGGTTTCTCTGTTTACATTCTTAAGCTGAGTGCCATTCATCGAATAGGTTGCTTTCTCATTTAGGTATCCGATATGTAGTACTTTACATTTATCCGCATTGAAACTCATTTGCCAACTTTGGGCCCAATGTGACAATTTATCTAGATTGTGTTGCATATCGTCAACTTGATCTTTTGAGAGTACGCTATTTGCAATTTTTGTATCGTCAGCAAATTTTGAGATTGTACAGGTGAGACCCTCATCTATGTCGTTGATGTAAATTAGAAAGAGAATTGGTCCTAGTACCGATCCCTGGGGTACCCCGCTACTTACATTGGTCCATTTAGATGCCTTACCGTTTATGACTACTCTTTGCTTTCTGTCGCTGAGCCAATTTTCTATCCATTTCAACACACCGTCTTGTATTCCATGCGCTTTTAGTTTTAGCAGTAAACGTTTGTGGGGAACTTTGTCAAAGGCCTTTTGAAAATCAAGGTATATAATATCTACAGCTTTACTCTCATCGTAGATGAGACCCCGTGCTACCGCCAGACGCTGCAGACGCTCTGTCAACGCTCTCACGATATCGATCATAATTTGAGTATTAACTACTCATCCTCTTCATTCTTGTGCATGAAAGGTGGTTAAGAGCACGTTTAACCATCCTGTAGCTTAGTAAGTAACACTGCACGATATTTCGCTGTGTATTGACTGATAAACTTTGTGTTTATCACAAGACTCCTGCTCGGACAGGGCGCCACTAGCGCCATCTATTGTTTTGTTTTGCTTTGTAAACAAACGCTCTCTTATTACTATTTTATATAAAATCGTAGCCCCTAATTTTACCCATTACCTACTGTAGTAAGTATCTATTTAACTGCCTTGTATGTAAGTAAAGCTTTGCATATTAATTTGCTAATAAACAATATTGTTTACTAACTAACCTGCCTACAGAGACTAACGCCGACGCCATTTTGTAAACAAACCTTTTGGGGGGATTATACATTAAATTCCAGCAAATTTTGTACCAAATTTAAGTGCATTCATTTATCTTTTCCCCCTAGATATATTCTTGACTTTTTCTCCTCAGACTGATTTTACTTTAAGCTAAGGGTGGTATTTGTACAAACTAACCTAGCCTAACCCAACCTGCCAAGCTTTTGACCTAACCCAAACCTAGCCTAGCCTATAGCCAGCCAATCTGTTTTATTATTAACTCTTGTAGATATTGTATTTAGTATCCTACTGTAGCTATACAGTATATATCTGTAATTTTAGTTGTTGCTTGCACGATCTTGTAATAACCTTTGACTGATACACTTTTTTTATCTAAAAAGAGTAGGCTACTGCTTTACTAGGCTACAGCGACACCAGGGCCATCTGTTGACACAGTATATTAACCCCTTGTGTGCAGTCACACTTTATTTTTATATAATCTCTATTTGGTGAATTGTATATTTAGTTACATATTCTGTTATACATATATTTGTTTAAGGTTAGGTTATCACACCTGGTAGCCTATTTCTGCGAATTTCAATTTTATTATTTTCGGTTAGGCTATTCAACGCTGGTAGCCTATTATTGCATATTTCAATTTAAAAAAAAAAACTTTTGGTTAGGCTATCGCCCCTGGAAGCCTAATTCTGCGTATCTCAACATTTTGTTTTCGGTTAGGCTATCACCCCTGATAACCTATTTCTGCGTATTTCAGCATATTTGTTTTCGGTTGAAGTGATTGAAGTGTTTTTAAAGTGAGTGAAGTGTTTTAAAGTGAGTGAATTGTTTTTTAAGTGAGTGAAGTGATCTGAAGAAAGTGACTGTCACCATGCCTCGCGCTTGTGCGAACTGCGCCGGTAGGTTTGGTGAGTCCATGTTTGCTACTATCGATCTTCAAGACTGCCGGCTCTGCCAGCAACGAGAGAATTTGACAGTGAAATTAGACGAAGCCTACAACAAGATCAACGTCCTCACCATGAAGCTGGAATCACTCCAAGAGTTTGTAACACTCAACGTTGGAGTACCACAAACTTCAATTGTCACCGCAACTCCAGCAGCCACCAACGCCCCAACGTCAACTGCCAACAATTCAACGCCTACAGTAGCCACTTCAGCTGATGTATCCGATACTCAAGATACAAATAGTGACTCTCTTCCCCCTCAAGACAACTTCCGTGTCGTGAGGAACAACGTTTGCCCCAAGACCAGGAAACACATACCGATTACCGAGTGTCAAAACCGTTTCCAGATACTCGCAGACTCAGATGACGAAGAGGAAATAGAAGAAGTCCGGCTCGTGGGAGACTCGATGATACGTGGTCAGCTCACAGAGTTTTGCGCCAGGGCACCTAAGACCAGGAAGCGTTTTTGTATCCCTGGTGGTGGTGTGGATGACGTAGTTGCAGCAGTTGACGAAGTATCAAAGCTGGCCCCTGCTAATACAATGTACGTCATCCACGTTGGATCCAACGATGTGCAGCGAACCCGGTCGGAAGATTTGCTTTTAAAGTACCAGCAGCTGATCAAGTCGTTTAAGGAGAAGTCATCAAGGATCATCGTCTCAGGAATCGTCCCCCGGCTCGGTGTAGAGAGCCGATTTTACAACATAGCCACCAGCACAAATCGTTGTCTAGCAAACCTCTGCAGGAAGGAGAACGTGGGATTCGTCGACACCTGGGACAATTTCTACTACGATGACTATTTGTTTTCGGACGATGGAGTTCATCTGAACCAGGTGGGAGCAGCACGTTTTGGGCGTCTTCTCAACGATGCGGTGAAGGATTTTCGGAGAAGAAATCGACTCAGCACAGGACAACCAGGAAGGAGGACCGAAGACAGCGAGGACGGCAACCTACAAAGGAATTAAATACTAATCCGTCAAGAACCGCGAATTTGGATAAATCTCCACCAACACGACCCAAATTCAAAACCGTCAGGGATAACGACCGAGGACCGAGGACATCCATGAATGTAAATGTAGATCCGACCAGAACCAAAAATTCGATGAAAGAACGTAATGCGAGTTCTAAAACCGCAACTTTAAAGGTTTTCTATGCAAACGCTCGTAGCATACGCAATAAATTTTCAGATTTAGAGGAACTAGTGTTTACAGAAAATTATGATGTGATTGGCATAACAGAATCTTGGCTCAATACAGAAGATAGAGACTTTTTAGCAGAGTATTCACTTCCCGGTTATGTAATGTTTGAGAACAGCCGAATAAATAAAAATGGAGGTGGCGTTTTATTTTATATCAAAGAAAGTCTTAACCCGACCCTCGTGTCAAAACCTCAAATTGTGAACGTCGACACATCTTTTGTGCTAATAAAGAATAATAAAGGTACAAAAATAATACTTGCGTTAATATACAGACCTCCAGCTCAATCAGTGCAAACTGACCGAGAAATTTACGAACAAATTGCAGATGTAAGTAACTCACAAGATACCGTAATTTTTGGCGACTTTAATTTACCTGTGACCAAGTGGGGCGATACTCTTACTTCACACTCCGGACATGACTTGTATACGAACTTGCAAGAGAGTTCGCTTTATCAATTTGTTCGAACGCCGACCCGTGGTAATAACGTTCTTGACATTGTACTTGCAACAAAAGAAGAATTGATAGAGAATTTGAATGTTGGTGATGAATTCAGTAACAGCGACCATCGTACGATAACTTTCACTTTAAAGTTTACTAGTAACGAACCAAATAGTAGCATCGAAAAAGTCCCTAATTTCAAGAAAGCAAACTTCCATAAACTTAGAGCTATGTTTAAAGAAACTGACTGGAGCTTTTTAATTAACAATAACGACATAAATACATCTTGGAAGTTATTCGAAACCACTTACCTAAAAGCAGTGCAAGACTGCATACCATCGAAAATACGGCGTCCAGGCCATAATAATAAGCCCAAATGGTGGAATAAAGATATTTCAAACTGCCTGCTTGCTAAAAAATTTGCTAATGATAGATTAAAATCCTCACAAAATGACGAAGAACGGGTGAAATTTGTAGAGCTACGACGCAAAGCCAAAAAGTTAATTAAGCAAAGTAAAAAGACCTTAGAGTTACATATTGCGAATCAAAGTAAAACAAACCCGAAAGAATTCTATAGTTATATCAGAAAGAAAAAAGTAGTTACTTCAACTGTTGGACCGTTAGTCGATGAAAAAGGAGAATACACCAAAGACGAAGTACAAATGAGTAATGCCCTCAATACCTTCTTTGCATCAGTTTTTACAACCGAAGACCTCAGTGATATCCCTACACCATCGCCGATTCAGATTGATAATTCAGATGTTCTAAGCAATATCACCGTTACAGAGAGAGAAGTATTGAATTGTTTAGATAAACTCAAAGTAAATAAAACGCCAGGACCTGATACAATCTCGCCTAGAGTTCTAAAGGAAGCTAAGAATGAGCTCTCCAAACCACTGACATTACTATTCAATAAATCCTTGCAGTCTGGAACTATGCCTGATCAGTGGAAGCTAGCCAACGTAACACCGATATTCAAAAAAGGCAGCAAATCTCTACCCAGTAACTATCGTCCAATTAGCTTAACCTCAGTTGTATGTAAAATGCTAGAAACGGTCATACGAGACAGACTCGTAAATCACTTAGAGGAAAATAACATACTTAAAGATACTCAACACGGCTTTCGTAAATAACGTTCCTGTTTAACAAACCTCTTAGACTTCTTCCACGATATCCTCAACCTCTACGATGAGAGTAAAGCTGTAGATATTATATACCTTGATTTTCAAAAGGCCTTTGACAAAGTTCCCCACAAACGTTTACTGCTAAAACTAAAAGCGCATGGAATACAAGACGGTGTGTTGAAATGGATAGAAAATTGGCTCAACAACAGAAAGCAAAGAGTAGTCATAAACGGTAAGGCATCTAAATGGACCAATGTAAGTAGCGGGGTACCCCAGGGATCGGTACTAGGACCAATTCTCTTTCTAATTTACATCAACGACATAGATGAGGGTCTCACCTGCACAATCTCAAAATTTGCTGACGATACAAAAATTGCAAATAGCGTACTCTCAAAAGAACAAGTTGACGATATGCAACACAATCTAGATAAATTGCCATGTTGGGCCCAAATTTGGCAAATGAGTTTCAATGCGGATAAATGTAAAGTACTACATGTCGGATACCTAAATGAGAAAGCAAACTATTCGATGAATGGCACTCAGCTTAAGAATGTAAACAGAGAAACTGATCTGGGAGTAACAATATCGAGTAACCTAAAACCGAGTCAACAATGTTCAGAAGTTGTTAAGAAGGCAAACAAAATAATTGGCTTTATAGGCAGGTCATTTGAGCATAAATCCAAAGAAGTTATCCTAACCCTTTACAATTCCTTAGTCCGCCCTCTTCTGGAATACTGCGTTCAATCCTGGTGCCCTTATTACCAAAAAGATATAAACAAGCTAGAACGAGTTCAACGTAGAGTTACCAAAATGATACCTAGCCTAAAGAACAAACCATACGAAGAGCGTCTTAGAGAATTAAATCTATTTCCTTTAACCCAGCGCAGATTAAGAGGCGACTTAATTCAAGTGTTCAAAATCATCAAAGGCATCGACAATATGAACTGTAGTAAGTACTTCACTATCGACCAATCTAATTACACACGGGGAAACGGTTGCAAAATTATTGGTAAATCTTTTAACTCGCACGAATCTAAGAATTTCTTCTTCAATCGAGTTGTCAACTTGTGGAATGGGCTTCCCCGAAACGTTATAGACTGCAGCACCGTTGATTCATTTAAATTCCGCCTAGACAAATATCTCGCATCAAACCCGCGACTGACTGCGTTTGTAAATGAATAACTTTATCCTCCCCTCAGTTACTAACCCATATGTCCCCTACTAACTTCCTAGTCCTGCCACGTTAGTGGCAGGGCAGTAGTTCCCTTTCCAATGTTCCCTTACCCACTCTAAACCACTGTTTGGACACTTGATCCTCAGTGTTTTGGAGGACAAGCAGCCTAGAAGGGTCACTAGATCTGTTGTTGCTTGATTTCCTTTGTACTCCTTTGTACTCCTTTGTACTCCTTTGTAGAGGTTGAGGATATCGTGGAAGAAGTCTAAGAGGTTTGTTAAACAGGAACGTTTTTTACGAAAGCCGTGTTGAGTATCTTTAAGTATGTTATTTTCCTCTAAGTGATTTACGAGTCTGTCTCTTATGACCGTTTCTAGCATTTTACATACAACTGAGGTTAAGCTAATTGGACGATAGTTACTGGGTAGGGATTTGCTGCCTTTTTTTAATATCGGTGTTACGTTGGCTAGCTTCCACTGATCAGGCATAGTTCCAGACTGCAAGGATTTATTGAATAGTAATGTCAGTGGTTTGGAGAGCTCATCCTTAGCTTCCTTTAGAACTCTAGGCGAGATTGTATCAGGTCCAGGCGTTTTATTTACCTTGAGTTTATCTAAACAATTCAATACTTCTCTCTCTGTAACGGTGATATTGCTTAGAACATCTGAATTATCCATCTGAATCGGTGATGGTGTAGGGATATCACTGAGGTCTTCTGTTGTAAAAACTGATGCAAAGAAGGTATTGAGGGCATTACTCATTTGTACTTCGTCTTTGGTGTATTCTCCATTTTCATCGACTAACGGTCCAACAGTTGAAGTAACTACTTTTTTCTTTCTGATATAACTATAGAATTCTTTCGGGTTTGTTTTACTTTGATTCGCAATATGTAACTCTAGGGTCTTTTTACTTTGCTTAATTAACTTTTTGGCTTTGCGTCGTAGCTCTACAAATTTCACCCGTTCTTCGTCATTTTGTAAGGATTTTAATCTATCATTAGCAAATTTTTTAGCAAGCAGGCAGTTTGAAATATCTTTATTCCACCATTTGGGCTTATTATTATGGCCTGGACGCCGTATTTTCGATGGTATGCAGTCTTGCACTGCTTTTAGGTAAGTGGTTTCGAATAACTTCCAAGATGTATTTATGTCGTTATTGTTAATTAAAAAGCTCCAGTCAGTTTCTTTAAACATAGCTCTAAGTTTATGAAAGTTTGCTTTCTTGAAATTTGGGACTTTTTCGATGCTACTATTTGGTTCGTTACTAGTAAAGTTTAAAGTGAAAGTTATCGTACGATGGTCGCTGTTACTGAATTCATCACCAACATTCAAATTCTCTATTAATTCTTCTTTTGTTGCAAGTACAATGTCAAGAACGTTATTACCACGGGTCGGTGTTCGAACAAATTGATAAAGCGAACTCTCTTGCAAGTTCGTATCAAAGTCATGTCCGGAGTGTGAAGTAAGAGTATCGCCCCACTTGGTCACAGGTAAATTAAAGTCGCCAAAAAATACGGTATCTTGTGAGTTACTTACATCTGCAATTTGTTCATAAATTTCTCGGTCAGTTTGCACTGATTGAGCTGGAGGTCTGTATATTAATGCAAGTATTATTTTTGTACCTTTATTATTCTTTATTAGCACAAAAGATGTGTCGACGTTCACAATTTGAGGTTTTGACAAGAGGGTCGGGTTAAGACTTTCTTTGATATAAAATAAAACGCCACCTCCATTTTTATTTATTCGGCTTTTCTCAAACATTACATAACCGGGAAGTGAATACTCTGCTAAAAAGTCTCTATCTACTGTATTGAGCCAAGATTCTGTTATACCAATCACATCATAATTTTCAGTAAACACTAGTTCCTCTAAATCTGAAAATTTATTGCGTATGCTACGAGCGTTTGCATAGAAAACCTTTAAAGTTGCGGTTTTAGAACTCACAGAACGTTCTTTAATCAAATTTTTGGTTCTGATCGGATCTACATTTACATTCATGGCTGACATCGGTCCTCGGTCGTTATCCCTGGCGGTTTTGAATTTGGGTCGTGTTGGTGGAGCTTTATCCAAATTCGCGGTTCTTGACAGATTAGCATTTAATTCCTTCGCAGGTTGCCGCCCTCGCTGTCTTCGGTCCTCCTTCCTGGTTGTCCTGTGCTGAGTCGATTTCTTCTCCGAAAATCCTTCACCGCATCGTTGAGAAGACGCCCAAAACGTGCTGCTCCCACCTGGTTCAGATGAACTCCATCGTCCGAAAACAAATAGTCATCGTAGTAGAAATTGTCCCAGGTGTCGACGAATCCCACGTTTTCCTTCCTGCAGAGGTTTGCTAAACAACGATTTGTGCTGGTGGCTATGTTGTAAAATCGGCTCTCTACACCAAGCCGGGGGACGATTCCTGAGACGATGATCCTTGATGACTTCTCCTTAAACGACTTGATCAGCTGCTGGTACTTTAAAAGCAAATCTTCCGACCGGGTTCGCTGTACATCGTTGGATCCAACGTGGATGACGTACATTGTATTAGCAGGGGCCAGCTTAGATACTTCGTCAACTGCAGCAACTACGTCGTCCACACCACCACCAGGGATACAAGTAGATGACAGTAGAGGTGTTTGTGTCAGATCTCTATTGTATGTACAAAGTACAAAGGAGTACAAAGGAAATCAAGCAACAACAGTTCTAATGACCCTTCTAGGCTGCTTGTCTCCAAAACACTGAGGATCAAGTGTCCAAACAGTGGTTTAGAGTGGGTAAGGGAACATTGGAAAGGGAACTACTGCCCTGGAACTAATGTCCGTGGCAGGACTAGGAAGTTAGTAGGGGACATATGGGTTAGTAACTGAGGGGAGGATAAAATAAAGTTATTCATTTACAACAGCAGTCAGTCGCGGGTTTGATGCGAGATATTTGTCTAGGCGGAGTTTAAATGAATCAACGGTGCTGCAGTCTATAACGTCTCGGGGAAGCCCATTCCACAAGTTGACAACTCGATTGAAGAAGAAATTCTTAGATTCGTGTGAGTTAAAATATTTACCAATAATTTTGCAACCGTTTCCCCGCGTGTAATTAGATTGGTTGATAGTGAAGTACTTACTACAGTTTATATTGTCGATGCCTTTGATGATTTTGAACACTTGAATTAAGTCACCTCTTAATCTGCGCTGGGCTAAAGGAAATAGATTTAATTCTCTAAGACGCTCTTCGTATGGTTTGTTCTTTAGGCTAGGTATCATTTTGGTAACTCTACGTTGAACTCATTCTAGCTTGTTTATGTCTTTTTGGTAATAAGGGCACCAGCATTGAACGCAGTATTCCAGAAGAGGGCGGACTAAGGAATTGTAAAGGGTTAGGATAACGTCTTTGGATTTATGCTCAAATGACCTGCCTATAAAGCCAATTATTTTGTTTGCCTTCTTAACAATTTCTGAACATTGTGGACTCGGTTTTAGGTTACTCGATATTGTTACTCCCAGATCGGTTTCTCTGTTTACATTCTTAAGCTGAGTGCCATTCATCGAATAGTTTGCTTTCTCATTTAGGTATCCGATATGTAGTACTTTACATTTATCCGCATTGAAACTCATTTGCCAAATTTGGGCCCAATGTGACAATTTATCTAGATTGTGTTGCATATCGTCAACTTGATCTTTTGAGAGTACGCTATTTGCAATTTTTGTATCGTCAGCAAATTTTGAGATTGTACAGGTGAGACCCTCATCTATGTCGTTGATGTAAATTAGAAAGAGAATTGGTCCTAGTACCGATCTCTGGGGTACCCCGCTACTTACATTGGTCCATTTAGATGCCTTACCGTTTATGACTACTCTTTGCTTTCTGTCGCTGAGCCAATTTTCTATCCATTTCAACACACCGTCTTGTATTCCATGCGCTTTTAGTTTTAGCAGTAAACGTTTGTGGGGAACTTTGTCAAAGGCCTTTTGAAAATCAAGGTATATAATATCTACAGCTTTACTCTCATCGTAGAGGTTGAGGATATCGTGGAAGAAGTCTAAGAGGTTTGTTAAACAGGAACGTTTTTTACGAAAGCCGTGTTGAGTATCTTTAAGTATGTTATTTTCCTCTAAGTGATTTACGAGTCTGTCTCTTATGACCGTTTCTAGCATTTTACATACAACTGAGGTTAAGCTAATTGGACGATAGTTACTGGGTAGGGATTTGCTGCCTTTTTTTAATATCGGTGTTACGTTGGCTAGCTTCCACTGATCAGGCATAGTTCCAGACTGCAAGGATTTATTGAATAGTAATGTCAGTGGTTTGGAGAGCTCATCCTTAGCTTCCTTTAGAACTCTAGGCGAGATTGTATCAGGTTCAGGCGTTTTATTTACCTTGAGTTTATCTAAACAATTCAATACTTCTCTCTCTGTAATGGTGATATTGCTTAGAACATCTGAATTATCAATCTGAATGGGTGATGGTGTAGGGATATCACTGAGGTCTTCTGTTGTAAAAACTGAGGCAAAGAAGGTATTGAGGGCATTACTCATTTGTACTTCGTCTTTGGTGTGTTCTCCATTTTCATCGACTAACGGTCCAACAGTTGAAGTAACTACTTTTTTCTTTCTGATATAACTATAGAATTCTTTCGGGTTTGTTTTACTTTGATTTGCAATATGTAACTCTAGGGTCTTTTTACTTTGCTTAATTAACTTTTTGGCTTTGCGTCGTAGCTCTACAAATTTCACCCGTTCTTCGTCATTTTGTGAGGATTTTAATCTATCATTAGCAAATTTTTTAGCAAGCAGGCAGTTTGAAATATCTTTATTCCACCATTTGGGCTTATTATTATGGCCTGGACGCCGTATTTTCGATGGTATGCAGTCTTGCACTGCTTTTAGGTAAGTGGTTTCGAATAACTTCCAAGATGTATTTATGTCGTTATTGTTAATTAAAAAGCTCCAGTCAGTTTCTTTAAACATAGCTCTAAGTTTATGAAAGTTTGCTTTCTTGAAATTTGGGACTTTTTCGATGCTACTATTTGGTTCGTTACTAGTAAAGTTTAAAGTGAAAGTTATCGTACGATGGTCGCTGTTACTGAATTCATCACCAACATTCAAATTCTCTATTAATTCTTCTTTTGTTGCAAGTACAATGTCAAGAACGTTATTACCACGGGTCGGTGTTCGAACAAATTAATAAAGCGAACTCTCTTGCAAGTTCGTATACAAGTCATGTCCGGAGTGTGAAGTAAGAGTATCGCCCCACTTGGTCACAGGTAAATTAAAGTCGCCAAAAAATACGGTATCTTGTGAGTTACTTACATCTGCAATTTGTTCATAAATTTCTCGGTCAGTTTGCACTGATTGAGCTGGAGGTCTGTATATTAATGCAAGTATTATTTTTGTACCTTTATTATTCTTTATTAGCACAAAAGATGTGTCGACGTTCACAATTTGAGGTTTTGACAAGAGGGTCGGGTTAAGACTTTCTTTGATATAAAATAAAACGCCACCTCCATTTTTATTTATTCGGCTTTTCTCAAACATTACATAACCGGGAAGTGAATACTCTGCTAAAAAGTCTCTATCTACTGTATTGAGCCAAGATTCTGTTATACCAATCACATCATCATTTTCAGTAAACACTAGTTCCTCTAAATCTGAAAATTTATTGCGTATGCTACGAGCGTTTGCATAGAAAACCTTTAAAGTTGCGGTTTTAGAACTCACAGAACGTTCTTTAATCAAATTTTTGGTTCTGATCGGATCTACATTTACATTCATGGCTGACATCGGTCCTCGGTCGCTATCCCTGGCGGTTTTGAATTTGGGTCGTGTTGGTGGAGCTTTATCCAAATTCGCGGTTCTTGACAGATTAGCATTTAATTCCTTCGCAGGTTGCCGCCCTCGCTGTCTTCGGTCCTCCTTCCTGGTTGTCCTGTGCTGAGTCGATTTCTTCTCCGAAAATCCTTCACCGCATCGTTGAGAAGACGCCCAAAACGTGCTGCTCCCACCTGGTTCAGATGAACTCCATCGTCCGAAAACAAATAGTCATCGTAGTAGAAATTGTCCCAGGTGTCGACGAATCCCACGTTTTCCTTCCTGCAGAGGTTTGCTAAACAACGATTTGTGCTGGTGGCTATGTTGTAAAATCGGCTCTCTACACCAAGCCGGGGGACGATTCCTGAGACGATGATCCTTGATGACTTCTCCTTAAACGACTTGATCAGCTGCTGGTACTTTAAAAGCAAATCTTCCGACCGGGTTCGCTGTACATCGTTGGATCCAACGTGGATGACGTACATTGTATTAGCAGGGGCCAGCTTAGATACTTCGTCAACTGCAGCAACTACGTCGTCCACACCACCACCAGGGATACAAGTAGATGACAGTAGAGGTGTTTGTGTCAGATCTCTATTGTATGTACAAAGTACAAAGGAGTACAAAGGAAATCAAGCAACAACAGTTCTAATGACCCTTCTAGGCTGCTTGTCCTCCAAAACACTGAGGATCAAGTGTCCAAACAGTGGTTTAGAGTGGGTAAGGGAACATTGGAAAGGGAACTACTGCCCTGGAACTAATGTCCGTGGCAGGACTAGGAAGTTAGTAGGGGACATATGGGTTAGTAACTGAGGGGAGGATAAAATAAAGTTATTCATTTACAAACGCAGTCAGTCGCGGGTTTGATGCGAGATATTTGTCTAGGCGGAGTTTAAATGAATCAACGGTGCTGCAGTCTATAACGTCTCGGGGAAGCCCATTCCACAAGTTGACAACTCGATTGAAGAAGAAATTCTTAGATTCGTGTGAGTTAAAAGATTTACCAATAATATTGCAACCGTTTCCCCGCGTGTAATTAGATTGGTTGTTAGTGAAGTACTTATTACAGTTCATATTGTCGATGCCTTTGATGATTTTGAACACTTGAATTAAGTCACCTCTTAATCTGCGCTGGGCTAAAGGAAATAGATTTAATTCTCTAAGACGCTCTTCGTATGGTTTGTTCTTTAGGCTAGGTATCATTTTGGTAACTCTACGTTGAACTCGTTCTAGCTTGTTTATGTCTTTTTGGTAATAAGGGCACCAGCATTGAACGCAGTATTCCAGAAGAGGGCGGACTAAGGAATTGTAAAGGGTTAGGATAACGTCTTTGGATTTATGCTCAAATGACCTGCCTATAAAGCCAATTATTTTGTTTGCCTTCTTAACAATTTCTGAACATTGTGGACTCGGTTTTAGGTTACTCGATATTGTTACTCCCAGATCGGTTTCTCTGTTTACATTCTTAAGCTGAGTGCCATTCATCGAATAGTTTGCTTTCTCATTTAGGTATCCGATATGTAGTACTTTACATTTATCCGCATTGAAACTCATTTGCCAAATTTGGGCCCAATGTGACAATTTATCTAGATTGTGTTGCATATCGTCAACTTGATCTTTTGAGAGTACGCTATTTGCAATTTTTGTATCATCAGCAAATTTTGAGATTGTACAGGTGAGACCCTCATCTATGTCGTTGATGTAAATTACAAAGAGAATTGGTCCTAGTACCGATCCCTGGGGTACCCCGCTACTTACATTGGTCCATTTAGATGCCTTACCGTTTATGACTACTCTTTGCTTTCTGTCGCTGAGCCAATTTTCTATCCATTTCAACACACCGTCTTGTATTCCATGCGCTTTTAGTTTTAGCAGTAAACGTTTGTGGGGAACTTTGTCAAAGGCCTTTTGAAAATCAAGGTATATAATATCTACAGCTTTACTCTCATCGTAGAGGTTGAGGATATCGTGGAAGAAGTCTAAGAGGTTTGTTAAACAGGAACGTTTTTACGAAAGGCGTGTTGAGTATCTTTAAGTATGTTATTTTCCTCTAAGTGATTTACGAGTCTGTCTCTTATGACCGTTTCTAGCATTTTACATACAACTGAGGTTAAGCTAATTGGACGATAGTTACTGGGTAGGGATTTGCTGCCTTTTTTTAATATCGGTGTTACGTTGGCTAGCTTCCACTGATCAGGCATAGTTCCAGACTGCAAGGATTTATTGAATAGTAATGTCAGTGGTTTGGAGAGCTCATCCTTAGCTTCCTTTAGAACTCTAGGCGAGATTGTATCAGGTCCAGGCGTTTTATTTACCTTGAGTTTATCTAAACAATTCAATACTTCTCTCTCTGTAACGGTGATATTGCTTAGAACATCTGAATTATCAATCTGAATCGGCGATGGTGTAGGGATATCACTGAGGTCTTCTGTTGTAAAAACTGATGCAAAGAAGGTATTGAGGGCATTACTCATTTGTACTTCGTCTTTGGTGTATTCTCCATTTTCATCGACTAACGGTCCAAACAGTTGAAGTAACTACTTTTTTCTTTCTGATATAACTATAGAATTCTTTCGGGTTTGTTTTACTTTGATTTGCAATATGTAACTCTAGGGTCTTTTTACTTTGCTTAATTAACTTTTTGGCTTTGCGTCGTAGCTCTACAAATTTCACCCGTTCTTAGTCATTTTGTGAGGATTTTAATCTATCATTAGCAAATTTTTTAGCAAGCAGGCAGTTTGAAATATCTTTATTCCACCATTTGGGCTTATTTTTATGGCCTGGACGCCGTATTTTCGATGGTATGCAGTCTTGCACTGCTTTTAGGTAAGTGGTTTCGAATAACTTCCAAGATGTATTTATGTCGTTATTGTTAATTAAAAAGCTCCAGTCAGTTTCTTTAAACATAGCTCTAAGTTTATGAAAGTTTGCTTTCTTGAAATTTGGGACTTTTTCGATGCTACTATTTGGTTCGTTACTAGTAAAGTTTAAAGTGAAAGTTATCGTACGATGGTTGCTGTTACTGAATTCATCACCAACATTCAAATTCTCTATTAATTCTTCTTTTGTTGCAAGTACAATGTCAAGAACGTTATTACCACGGGTCGGTGTTCGAACAAATTGATAAAGCGAACTCTCTTGCAAGTTTGTATACAAGTCATGTCCGGAGTGTGAAGTAAGAGTATCGCCCCACTTGGTCACAGGTAAATTAAAGTCGCCAAAAAATACGGTATCTTGTGAGTTACTTACATCTGCAATTTGTTCATAAATTTCTCGGTCAGTTTGCACTGATTGAGCTGGAGGTCTGTATATTAATGCAAGTATTATTTTTGTACCTTTATTATTCTTTATTAGCACAAAAGATGTGTCGACGTTCACAATTTGAGGTTTTGACAAGAGGGTCGGGTTAAGACTTTCTTTGATATAAAATAAAACGCCACCTCCATTTTTATTTATTCGGCTTTTCTCAAACATTACATAACCGGGAAGTGAATACTCTGCTAAAAAGTCTCTATCTACTGTATTGAGCCAAGATTCTGTTATACCAATCGCATCATAATTTTCAGTAAACACTAGTGCCTCTAAATCTGAAAATTTATTGCGTATGCTACGAGCGTTTGCATAGAAAACCTTTAAAGTTGCGGTTTTAGAACTCACAGAACGTTCTTTAATCAAATTTTTGGTTCTGATCGGATCTACATTTACATTCATGGCTGACATCGGTCCTCGGTCGTTATCCCTGGCGGTTTTGAATTTGGGTCGTGTTGGTGGAGCTTTATCCAAATTCGCGGTTCTTGACAGATTAGCATTTAATTCCTTCGCAGGTTGCCGCCCTCGCTGTCTTCGGTCCTCCTTCCTGGTTGTCCTGTGCTGAGTCGATTTCTTCTCCGAAAATCCTTCACCGCATCGTTGAGAAGACGCCCAAAACGTGCTGCTCCCACCTGGTTCAGATGAACTCCATCGTCCGAAAACAAATAGTCATCGTAGTAGAAATTGTCCCAGGTGTCGACGAATCCCACGTTTTCCTTCCTGCAGAGGTTTGCTAGAGAACGATTTGTGCTGGTGGCTATGTTGTAAAATCGGCTCTCTACACCAAGCCGGGGGACGATTCCTGAGACGATGATCCTTGATGACTTCTCCTTAAACGACTTGATCAGCTGCTGGTACTTTAAAAGCAAATCTTCCGACCGGGTTCGCTGTACATCGTTGGATCCAACGTGGATGACGTACATTGTATTAGCAGGGGCCAGCTTAGATACTTCGTCAACTGCAGCAACTACGTCGTCCACACCACCACCAGGGATACAAAGGAGGAGGAGGAGGAGGAGGGGGGAAGGAAGAGGGGGAGGGCCGGGAGCAAGGATGAGGAGAGCAGGAGGAGGAGGAGGGGGAGGGGGGAAGGAGGAGGAGGAGGAGTAGCAGGGGGGATGGGTAAAGAGGAGGAGGAGCAGAGGGGATGGGTAAGGAGGAAGAGGAATGAGGGAGTGGGTATAGGGGAGGAGGAGGAGGAATGGAGGAATGGAAGAATGGGTAGAGGGGAATACAAAGGAGAACAAACTGCAACAGACCTATTGGTCCTTACGGAGCAGTTTGGATAACTAAAACTACTAACCTATTGGCTATGAGGTAGAGAAAAGGATAGCAAAGAAGAAGGCCCACCCACCACTCCCTCCAGCTAATGCTGGCATGGAAACAGTTAGAAAAATACCATGTAGGAGGAGGAGGAGCAGGAGCAGAGGGGAGGAGGAGGAGGAGGAGGAGGAGGAGGAGGAGGAGGAGCAGGAGCAGCAGGAGCAGGGGGGAGGAGGAGGAGGAGGAGGAGCAAGGGAGGGACGAGAAGAAAGCGACATAAGAAGTAGAAGAATACATGGTAATAATAAGATGGAATGGGAAACAGTTAAATCTGATTGACACGCACACACACACACACACACCTGTTGCGTTAATTGGCTCTGTTCTCTCTGCTGTCACTCAAAATCCTCTCTCTTTCTCTTTCTCTCTCTCTCTATCTATCTATCTATCCATCCATCTATCTATATTTATACATCCATCCATTCATCTATCTTTCAATCAATCTATATCTATCTATCTATATATATACCTATCTATCTATCTATCTATCTATCTATCCATCCATCCATCCATCTCTTTGCCCTCTTTCCCTCCAGCACGACCTACCTCCATACTTCAGAAAGCTAATTGAAGGCAACCCACGTATGCTGCGGCCGACACAAAAACTATGGAAGTACGTGAGGGAAATAGATTTATAATTATATATATATATATGTGTGTGTGTGTGTGAAATAGGCTAGAGAGAGAGAGAGATGGGGTTAGTTAGAGAGAATAAATCCTTTAAGACATTGTTTACTAACCTTATTAAGGTGGTCTGTTCCAGTTCCAACAAGAATAATTGAAACGGACAAACGCATGTAAGGCTGGTTTAAGGGGAGGCTTGTTTGTTTTCTGGACCCCCTTCTCCCTTATTTTTTAGCCCCATTTTTGAGATTTTAAGAAGTTTGGTCTATTAGTTTGGCGATTTTATGACCTATTGTGCCATTTAGGTGTCGATTTTTCTTGACGAGCGATAGCGTAGGAGGAACCGGCCTTCTTTCTGCACAATTTTCTACCGAAAATTGTAGTTATTTATCTCGATGGGGTGCCTTCGAGGTATTTACTTTTGTTAAGCTTGATGGAGGTATTGGGAGGTAAAAAAGGAAAATATTAAATAAAGAAATTCATTAATGAACAAATCAATACAAACCTCCCCTTAAGGGGAAGGTAGACGCTTTTTATGGACCCCCTTCTCCCTTACGTTTAGCCCCAATAGTTTTGAGAATTATAGTCGTTTGTTCCATTAGTTTGGCGATTTTTGAGACCTTTACCCCATTTCTTTGTCAATATTAAGTCCTTTCGTGCCATTTACGTGTCGATTTTTTCCTGGCGAGCGATAGCAAGCCTGTAATTTTCTACCGAAAAATGTACAAATTTATCTTGAAAGGGGGTCTAGGGGGTGTTTTTTTGTTTTGTTTAAGCTTGATGGAGGTCTAGCGAGGAAACTAAAACATATACTACTAACTACTACTAACTACTACTAACTACTACTAACTACTACTAACTACTACTAACTACTACTAACTACTACTAACTAGAATAAATAATAATAGACCAAAAAACAAGCACTACTCCCTTAAGGGGGTAGTTTTTTGGTCTATACATTTAGTTATTAATTTATTTTTGAGTTTCCTCGCTAGATCTCCATCAAGCTTTAAAAAAACACCCCTTAGACCACTTTCAAGACAATTGTGTACATTTTTCGGTCGAAACATGTCCCGGCCGAAGGCCGCTTTCTTAAAAAATTACAGGCTAGCTATCGCTCGCCAGGAAAAAATGACACCTAAATGGCACGAAAGATCTTAATGATGACAAAGCAATGGGGCGAAAGGTCTCAAAATCGCCAAACTAACATAATGGACGTCTTAAAATAAAACTAACTAATATGCTAAACATGCGGGAGAAAGGGATCCAGAAAAAGCGACTACCTCCCCCTTAACAGTTTCCCGTACCGGTAAACCCCTTTTGCATGGTGACAGTTTTGTATATGATATTGGATACATATTTTGGACTCGAAGGAAGGTATAGTGTTTCCGATGATAGGGTGGGTTGTTTTCTTGACTGACGGTGATATTGTCTTGTCTTTGTCTTGATTATTTCGATGTTATGAAGATTTTGTAGCGAAATGAGTTGTTGGTAATGAGACATACACGCGCACAGACACACACACTCTCTCTCTCTCTCACACACACTCTCTCTCTCTCTCTCACACACACACACACACTGACACACAAACTATCTCTTTCATACACACACACACACACACCACATTTCCCTTCCCCCTTCCACTATTTACTTTTACGACCCCCATATTCTACGGCACCATTTTCTGTTTGCTGGGGAACTGCTGTAGTATTTCTCTCTACATTTATGTATGTAAATGTGTATGCGTGTGCCATTTATTCCTCTTTAGTCAACTGGTACGACGATCGAGTAGTGAAATGTATTATGGAATATGAAAACTTGGCAATGTAGTTACGCAGAGACTTAATTTTTATCATAGTTTTCCAATAATCTATAAATCATCTGCGAAGGGATATCCGCCAAGTGAAACATAACCAGACTATAAAATTGATTTGACATACTTTGTTTTCAGTTTTCCAGTATGACTCGAGAAATCAATTGCTAAAGGATTGAATTTTCTGCCAAATTAACCTTTTTAAGATCCAATACGCAGTTATTTTCTGTTTTCCGGCTATTACTAGACGATTTTCTTCAGATTAGGAAGGGTATATGAAAGTCAGAGGGTTAATGGAGATAGTCGGTACCCTAATAATTCCCACAGATCCTTCTTAATCTGTATAAAATCATCTAATCATCCAGAATAATCTATCAAAATGCGTCACAACCTCCAAAGAGTTAAACAAACAATATAAAAACAAACAAGCAGACCAATACCAAACTCGACTATATAATTGGTTTACCGTGTCGCCTCCCGCCGCCTTGCCCTACCGGAGGCGCGCGACGTGATTCTCGGGACTCCGTTGTTTTCACCTACGTGGGAAGGTTCTGTTGTGACATTTGGCGGATGGGAAGGAAGGAAGGAAGGGGGGATTGGATGGAAGGTTTGACGTGTTTTAATGAGAAGGGAACATGGAACGCTACCAGTTTGTCATCATCACCAACTATAGAGAGATAGATAGATGGATGGATGGATGGATGGATGGAAACACAACTGCCACTACCACTATCAAAACTATATCAACAACAACTACCACAATAACTATTACCATCATAACTACAACAACAACAACAACTACCATCATAACTACAACAACAACAACTACCATCATAACTACAACAACAACAACTACCACAATAACTACCTACATTACCACAACTACTAACCTCAATCCCTACCACCAATACGATCACCATCACCACTACCCTAAAATAATAATTACTTTTACCACACCTACAGTACTATAACTACTACTCCTGCTGCTGCTACTACTACTACTACTACTACTACTACTACTACTACTATAACTACAACAATCAACATCACCACTATAGCCACCACCATCACCACATTAACAACTACTCCAACCACAACAGCATTAACAACTACAACTACCACAACAACACCTACCACAATAACTACCACCACTACCCCAAGCTAATAATTACGTACCATCCTCCTACCCTCCCTTTCTACTTAACACAACTATCACGTCTTCCCTTCCTCCCATCATGGGGGAATCTCAGACCACACACCATTACCACCATCACCTATCACCACCACAACAATATCACCACCACTACTAGCACCATTAAGATTGGTGAGATTGTAGACATCAGCCGAGCAGGGCAATACCCAAGGGAGGCCTCCTCATAGGCAGTGATAAGGAGTTGCTGGAACTCATGTTTCATTTGTCTGGCTTCCCTCACTGTTTCTGTTGCACCTACACAGATAATAATGCATCTAACTCTCACGAACACCACCTCCTCCTATCCTTTTCACTACACTAATCAAGCACACCGCTTTTCTTTCCAATACTGTACGCCAACAAAGAAAACAAACGTTAATTTGGCTCTCTCTCACTCTGTCAGCTTTGGGGGGAGACACTTGTTGCAGGCAGCTTTGCCTTTTGTCTCCTTCATACACAAGCAAAATAAACCCTCCACCACCACCAGCTACACCACCCACAACACCACGAATAACAACAATAACAGCAAAAGTAACAATAAGTATAATCACAAAACAGCAAAAGTAACAATAAGTATAATCACAAAACAGCAATAGTAACAATAAGTATAATCACAAAACAGCAAAAGTAACAATAAGTATAATCACAAAACAGCAAAAGTAACAATAAGTATAATCACAAAACAGCAATAGTAACAATAAGTATAATCACAATATACCCCCATTTTACCTTTCCACTTAAGGGGAGATGGGTCGTTTTTTCTGGTCCCCCTTCTTCCTCATTTTTAGCCCCATTAATTTTTAGATTGTAAGACGTTCGGCCCATTATTTTGGCGATTTTAATATTTTATGCCCCATTCCTTTGTCTATATTAAGACTGTTCGTGTCATTTAGGTGTCGATTACTTCCGGCCGGTACATTTTTCTATAGACAAATTTGTAAATTTATCTTAAAGGAGGGTCTTGAGGGGCGGAGGGGGGGGGGGTGGTAAGCTTGATGGAGGTTTAGGGCGGAAACTAAAGAAATATATATAAAAAGATACATCAATGAGCAAATAAATACGCCCATCCCCCCTTAACACAACCACCACACCACGCGCAACAACAACAACAACAATAACAACAACAACTACCACCACAATAAAAGCCACCACCACTACACAATCACCACATCACGAACAACAACATTAACTACGACACTACATACTACTAAAACCTCCACCATCACTACCACTACATCACGATTTACTATCACAATACATACATACCTCCACCACTTCCACCATCACCATCACTACCACTACCACTACATCACGAACAACAACAATAATAACTACCTACATCACCCCCACCACTACCACCACCACCACCACCACCACCAACACCACCTAATTTGCACCACCATATACCTATACCTTCTCACTTAAACGGCCCCATCACGTCATGAACAACAAACACAACAATAGCTACCTACAGTACACCACCATTACCATCACTACCACTTCACGAAACACAACACTAGCTACCACCACCACTTCCACCACTACCCCAACCCAATTACCACCACCACCCCCACCACTACCCTCACCTAATTACCATCACCACCTTACCTTACCTTGCCACTTAAGGGGAGACTGGCCATTTGTTTGGTCTATAATTCATGTATTCATATATTTTGTTTTAGTTTCCTCCCTAGACCTCCATCAAGCTTAAAAAAAACACCCCCTAGAGCCCCCTTCAAGATAAATTTGTACATTTTTCGATAGAAAAATTTCCCGGCCGTAGGCCGATTCCTCTTAAAATTACAGGCTCGCTATCGTTCACCAGGAAAAAATCGACACCTAAATGGCACGAAAGGTCTTAAAATTGACAACGAAATGGGGCGAAAGGTGTTAAAATCGCCAAACTAATGGGCCGAACGCCTTATAATCTCAAAACTAGTGGGGCTAAACATTAGGGAGAAGGGGGTCCAGGATAACGGTCTGCCTCCCCTTAACCCCCCTCATCACGTCTTCCCTCCCTCCTATAGACACCTATTACAAGCAGCAGTGGGGGGCATCCTACACCACTCACACTATTACCAACGGCATATATTACAACGCACAGCAGAACACACACACACACACTCACATAGTCACAAAACACACACACATACATCCTCACAAAACATGCGCGCGCGTAGGGAGAGAGAGAGAGAGAGAGAGAGAGAGAGAGAGAGAGAGAGAGAGAGAGAGAGTGGGAAGGGGGGGGGGGGGGTAAAGTAAGGTATGATAAGGATACATGCCTATCAAAAAATGACATACTCATCCCATCCCACTAGACTTCTGAGTGTCAGTGAATAAATGTACACGTCAAAACATAATCGGTCTATTTCAGCTGACGGTAAATGATTGTATCCCTTAACAACTGAATGATCGATAATAACCCACAAGTCATTGGACCAGATAGGTTTAACACTGTCTGGTCCGACGTCTTGGGGGTTATTAGGATATTTTGAATATAATATAATTGAGGGTATTGATTGTTGTTGCCAATTTCGACCAATGTATTTGTAGTGGCCCCCTAGACTAAGAGAAATGCCTAAGAAAACCCCCTTCAAACTATAAACAGAAAAACACGTCACCCAGACCCCCTTCAAGATAAATATGTGCAAAAATGTTCCGCGAAGGCCAGCTTCTCCTAAATTGTAGGCTCCCTATCGCTCGCCCAGAAGAAAATCGATACCTGCATGGGATGAAGTGTCTTATAATCGCCAAACTAATGAGGTGAAACGTATTGAAATCTCCAAACCAACACAAGGGACTAGAGTTCTCGAAAAGGGGCACCTGTCCAGACTTACAGTGTGCTGGCTTAATAATCCAGAAGATTTGATAGCCTCTGAAGTCCTATTTGAACTAACTAATGCACACCAATGGAGTGAAACAGGGCGGTTCCCAAAAGACACGCCTTGCACCGGATAGGGTTAAGGGGAGATATCTAGTTTTTTAGACCCCCTCTCCCCCTTCTCACACACATGCCCACACACAATGATACTATGTGTGTTTTGTTTTGTGTGTCTGTGTGTGAGTTCTTGTGTATGTGTGTGTGAGTGTGATTGTGTGTGATGGGAGGGGGGGGGGTATTAATGATTGATCATCCCATTTCGTGTATAAAGGTAAAATAAACGCCTCCACACACGGGAATACTGCGTTCGAGTCATGTCATCGTTGAAACTAGACACACACATTCGATAAGCTCATCCAAAAGCTTAAGAGCATAAGAAAATGGGAGTCTGCAGAAAGCCGATTGGCCCACATACGGCAGATCCCTCTCACAGCATCTGTTCAACGACACCTTCTAAGATCAACCGGTGGACACAGTAATTAGGGTCTGGAGTGACATTGGTGGGCCCGGGCGAGATTATCAAAGTGTCCTCAATGGCCCATATTTAGCCATGAAACACACGAATCGGAAGAATTTTTTTGGATATGGGGCTGCTGGGAAGGCGCCTATTGAGAGAGAGAGAGAGAGAGAGAGAGAGAGAGAACAAAAAAGTGAGAGAGGGAAAAGATAGATAGAGAGAGAGAAAAAAAGATAGAGAAAGATAAAGAGAGAGAGAGAGAGAGAGAGAAAGAGTCTAGGAGAGAAAAAAAATAACGTATGGAAAAGAGAGTGAAAGTTAAGAACAAAAAATATAGAATAAAAAAAAGAAAGCCCAACGAATATATAATAATAGTTTCAAAAGGTCAACCAGCACGCTCTTGCCAACCCAAGGTCAACCAGCACGCTCTTGCCAACCCAAGGTCAATTTTGTTTTTATAATTATTTATTATTATTTTTTTCCAACCGGATGGAACCAGTTTTTTGCTCCTCAATTATTTTGTATTTGCATTTTTTGTCGATTATTTTGGGTGGCTATGAATGACGGGTTTCTTAAGGGGCCCGATGTTTGGTTTTTCAGGACCCCCTTCACCCTCGTGTTTAACCACATTAGTTTTGCAATTTTAAGACGTTCGGCCCATTAGTTTGGCAATTTAAGACCTTTAGCATGATTTTGTTTTGGTCATTTAGGTGTCGATTTGTTTCTGGCGATCAATAGCGAGCCTATAATTAGGGAGGGATCGGTCATCGGTCGGGAAATATTTCTGCCGAAAAATTTAAATGGTGATAGTGACTAGTAGTGATAATGGTGACCCATCGCAGAGTTGGGTATGCCGTTTTGATTTTGGGCAAAACGGCACGTCTACTATATTTTAGCTTGATGGAGGTCTAGGGAGGATGCTTAAAAATATTAAATACATGAACAAATCATGCAATAAATTTACCCTTCCCCCTTAGAGAGAGAGAGAGAGAGAGAGAGAGAGAGAGAGAGAGAGAGAGAGAGAGAGAGAGAGAGAGAAGACTTTAACATATATTGTAAGAGACGGAAAGATTTGCTGCGTGTGTGAGAGAAAGAGAGCGAGCCGAGACTTCAAGAGATATTGTAAGAGACAGTAAGATAGAGAGAGAGAGAGAGAGAGAGACAAGACTTTAACATATATTGTAAGAGACGGAAAGATTTGCTGCGTGTGTGAGAGAAAGAGAGCGAGCCGAGACTTCAAGAGATATTGTAAGAGACAGTAAGATATGCTGAGAGAGAGAGAGAGAGAGAGAGAGAGAGAGACAAGACTAACATATATTGTAAGAGACGGAAAGATTTGCTGCGTGTGTGAGAGAAAGAGAACGAGCCGAGACTTCAAGAGATATTGTAAGAGACAGTAAGATGTGCTGAGAGAGAGAGAGAGAGAGAGAGAGAGAGAGAGAGAGAGAGAGAGAGACAAGACTTTAACATATATTGTAAGAGACGGAAAGATTTGCTGCGTGTGTGAGAGAAAGAGAGCGAGCCGAGACTTCAAGAGATATTGTAAGAGACAGTAAGATGTGCTGAGAGAGAGAGAGAGAGAGAGAGAGAGAGAGAGAGAGAGAGAGAGAGACAAGACTTTAACATATATTGTAAGAGACGGAAAAATTTGCTGCGTGTGTGAGAGAAAGAGAGCGAGCCGAGACTTCAAGAAATATTGTAAGAGACAGTAAGATGTGCTGAGAGAGAGAGAGAGAGAGAGAGAGAGAGAGAGAGAGAGAGAGAGAGAGAGAGAAGACTTTAACATATATTGTAAGAGACGGAAAGATTTGCTGCGTGTGTGAGAGAAAGAGAGCGAGTCGAAACTTCAAGAGATATTGTAAGAGACAGTAAGGTGTGCTGAGAAAGAGAGATAGAGAGAGAGAGAAAGAAGACTTTAAGAGATATTGTAAGAGACAGTAAGATGTGATAAGAGAGAGAGAAAGAGAGAGAGAGAGAGAGAGAGAGAGAGAGAGAGAGAGAGAGAGAGAGAGAGAGAGAGACTTTAAGAGATATTGTAAGAAACAGTAAGAGGGGGGTTGTTAGAGATAGTAAGAAGGATTCGTGACGGCCAGAACTGTAATTTGTGAAGGGCTCGGTCATAATCTGTCTGGTTGTGTGTGAAAGAGAGAGAGAGAGAGATTGCTAGGTAAAGAGAGGAATAAACGAGATACCTACTGTAGGTAGGGATAGGAAAGAGGCCACTTAATTAAATTCAGAACGAGACAAACTTAGAGGAACACACACACACACACACACACATACACACACACATACAGTTCCCACGTGTTCTCTTAGCTGATGTAGCAGTGGTCAATAAAATAAATGTTCTATCCAATGAACAGTTCACATGAAAAAAAAAGGAAATTCTCAGACTCATGAAGAACAGACTTAAAACATTACGGCCCAGCCTTGACATGGAGTAATAATATCTTTATGGTGGATATTTTTATATTTTGATATATTATTTTCTTTGTATTTCACTTTAAATTTTAGACGATAATACTTTTGTTCATTTTTGTTTATTATTTTTGCGAGATGACGATATGGTTTGAGTATCATTGTTATTTCATCTTCACACAAACTAAATTTGTCATGCCATTATCAAAAGTTACTTGAAATATATATTGAATAAACTTGATTCAACCTGTACTAGAAAAATG
Source organism: Lithodes maja (assembly GCA_037953745.1). NCBI lineage: Eukaryota > Metazoa > Arthropoda > Malacostraca > Decapoda > Lithodidae > Lithodes > Lithodes maja. The sequence continues at coordinate 10,727 of JBAKBP010010899.1, read as the reverse complement.
ACCAGTCTTTATTGGTATTTAGTAGTGAGCCAATAATTATGAAAACAATTGATAATTGTTGGTTTCCATTTCCACAACATATTCCATTTTTTTTTTTTTTTTTTTTTTTTTTTTTTTTTTTTTTTATATGCCAACTTACTTCCTCTCGGGCATAGGCTGAGAGCCTTAACATTCACCGCTTTACAATGAACAGTGAAGCCCGTGAGGTCTTGTTCCAGTCTAGGGAGTGAGACATGTGAAGCACGTAGAGTACAACGAGCACCTGCCATCTTGCCTTCACATGAGGCACGGTGCTCACTCATGGCCCGAAACGACCCCATCTCTGAAGCCACCTCGTTCCCATGCTTCACTGTCTCACCCCCTACACTCGAACTCTCACACTTACACACACACAACGCCACCTGTTGAGCAGATAACTCACCAGGCATTGCACCCCTATAGCATATTTTGAATATGGGAATATTCATACAGTGCTATTTAATCAGGGAACAATGAGGGTATTTTATTGACGTTTCGGTGGGCTTAATTATAGTTAGTCACAAAATGTTTCTAATCGTTTGTTTAAGGGGGCCCACCTCGCTTTTTTCTCTTTCTCTCCCTTTCTCTTTGGATTGTATCCATTCGGCCCCATTCAGCCTACTGTTTTAAGACGTTTACCCCCATGCGAGCGGTAGCGAGCCAGCATATATATATTTTTGTTTTGACAGCAAGCTAAATTTGTACATTTTTCGAGAGAAAAATGGATTTCTTCATTCAATGCTGGCTCGTTATCGCTTGCCAGGAAGAAATTGACACCTGGATGGGGATACACGTCTTAAAACAGTAGGCTGAATGGGGCCGAATGGATACAAGCCAGAAAAAGGTTAGACATAGGTATTGGTGGAAATAAATAATAATTGTTATCTCATTTACATTATCGTTATGTTTCTGTTAGACATAGGTATTGGTGGAAATAAATAATAATTGTTATCTCATTTACATTATCGTTATGTTTCTGTTAGACATGGTATTGGTGGAAATAAGTAATAATTGTTATCTCATTTACATTATCGTTATGTTTCTGTTAGACATAGGTATTGGTGGAAATAAGTAATAATTGTTATCTCATTTACATTATCGTTATGTTTCTGTTAGACATAGGTATTGGTGGAAATAAGTAATAATTGTTATCTCATTTACATTATCGTTATGTTTCTGTTAGACATAGGTATTGGTGAAATAAGTAATAATTGTTATCTCATTTACATTATCGTTATGTTTCTGTTAGACATAGGTATTGGTGGAAATAAGTAATAATTGTTATCTCATTTACATTATCGTTATGTTTCTGTTAGACATAGGTATTGGTGGAAATAAGTAATAATTGTTATCTCATTTACATTATCGTTATGTTTCTGTTAGACATAGGTATTGGTGGAAATAAGTAATAATTGTTATCTCATTTACATTATCGTTATGTTTCTGTTAGACATAGGTATTGGTGGAAATAAGTAATAATTGTTATCTCATTTACATTATCGTTATGTTTCTGTTAGACATAGGTATTGGTGGAAATAAGTAATAATTGTTATCTCATTTACATTATCGTTATGTTTCTGTTAGACATAGGTATTGGTGGAAATAAGTAATAATTGTTATCTCATTTACATTATCGTTATGTTTCTGTTAGACATAGGTATTGGTGGAAATAAGTAATAATTGTTATCTCATTTACATTATCGTTATGTTTCTGTTAGACATAGGTATTGGTGGAAATAAGTAATAATTGTTATCTCATTTACATTATCGTTATGTTTCTGTTAGACATAGGTATTGGTGGAAATAAGTAATAATTGTTATCTCATTTACATTATCGTTATGTTTCTGTTAGACATAGGTATTGGTGGAAATAAGTAATAATTGTTATCTCATTTACATTATCGTTATGTTTCTGTTAGACATAGGTATTGGTGGAAATAAGTAATAATTGTTATCTCATTTACATTATCGTTATGTTTCTGTTAGACATAGGTATTGGTGGAAATAAGTAATAATTGTTATCTCATTTACATTATCGTTATGTTTCTGTTAGACATAGGTATTGGTGGAAATAAGTAATAATTGTTATCTCATTTACATTATCGTTATGTTTCTGTTAGACATAGGTATTGGTGGAAATAAGTAATAATTGTTATCTCATTTACATTATCGTTATGTTTCTGTTAGACATAGGTATTGGTGGAAATAAGTAATAATTGTTACCTCATTTACATTATCGTTATGTTTCTGTTAGACATAGGTATTGGTGGAAATATGTAATAATTGTTATCTCATTTACATTATCGTTATGTTTCTGTTAGACATAGGTATTGGTGGAAATAAGTAATAATTGTTATCTCATTTACATTATCGTTATGTTTCTGTTAGACATAGGTATTGGTGGAAATAAGTAATAATTGTTATCTCATTTACATTATCGTTATGTTTCTGTTAGACATAGGTATTGGTGGAAATAAATAATAATTGTTATCTCATTTACATTATCGTTATGTTTCTGTTAGACATAGGTATTGGTGGAAATAAGTAATAATTGTTATCTCATTTACATTATCGTTATGTTTCTGTTAGACATAGGTATTGGTGAAAATAAGTAATAATTGTTATCTCATTTACATTATCGTTATGTTTCTGTTAGACATAGGTATTGGTGGAAATAAGTAATAATTGTTATCTCATTTACATTATCGTTATGTTTCTGTTAGACATAGGTATTGGTGAAAATAAGTAATAATTGTTATCTCATTTACATTATCGTTATGTTTCTGTTAGACATAGGTATTGGTGGAAATAAGTAATAATTGTTATCTCATTTACATTATCGTTATGTTTCTGTTAGACATAGGTATTGGTGGAAATAAGTAATAATTGTTATCTCATTTACATTATCGTTATGTTTCTGTTGGACATAGGTATTGGTGGAAATAAGTAATAATTGTTATCTCATTTACATTATCGTTATGTTTCTGTTAGACATAGGTATTGGTGGAAATAAATAATAATTGTTATCTCATTTACATTATCGTTATGTTTCTGTTAGACATAGGTATTGGTGGAAATAAGTAATAATTGTTATCTCATTTACATTATCGTTATGTTTCTGTTAGACATAGGTATTGGTGGAAATAAGTAATAATTGTTATCTCATTTACATTATCGTTATGTTTCTGTTAGACATAGGTATTGGTGGAAATAAGTAATAATTGTTATCTCATTTACATTATCGTTATGTTTCTGTTGGACATAGGTATTGGTGGAAATAAGTAATAATTGTTATCTCATTTACATTATCGTTATGTTTCTGTTAGACATAGGTATTGGTGGAAATAAATAATAATTGTTATCTCATTTACATTATCGTTATGTTTCTGTTAGACATAGGTATTGGTGGAAATAAGTAATAATTGTTATCTCATTTACATTATCGTTATGTTTCTGTTAGACATAGGTATTGGTGGAAATAAGTAATAATTCTTATCTCATTTACATTATCGTTATGTTTCTGTTAGACATAGGTATTGGTGGAAATAAGTAATAATTGTTATCTCATTTACATTATCGTTATGTTTCTGTTAGACATAGGTATTGGTGGAAATAAGTAATAATTGTTATCTCATTTACATTATCGTTATGTTTCTGTTAGACATAGGTATTGGTGGAAATAAGTAATAATTGTTATCTCATTTACATTATCGTTATGTTTCTGTTAGACATAGGTATTGGTGGAAATAAGTAATAATTGTTATCTCATTTACATTATCGTTATGTTTCTGTTAGACATAGGTATTGGTGGAAATAAGTAATAATTGTTATCTCATTTACATTATCGTTATGTTTCTGTTAGACATAGGTATTGGTGGAAATAAGTAATAATTGTTATCTCATTTACATTATCGTTATGTTTCTGTTAGACATACTGTAGGTATTGGTGGAAATAAGTAATAATTGTTATCTCATTTGCATTATCGTTATGTTTCTGTTGGACATAGGTATTGGTGGAAATAAGTAATAATCGTTATCTCATTTACATTATCGTTATGTTTCTGTTAGACATAGGTATTGGTGGAAATAAGTAATAATTGTTATCTCATTTACATTATCGTTATGTTTCTGTTAGACATACTGTAGGTATTGGTGGAAATAAGTAATAATTGTTATCTCATTTGCATTATCGTTATGTTTCTGTTGGACATAGGTATTGGTGGAAATAAGTAATAATTGTTATCTCATTTACATTATCGTTATGTTTCTGTTAGACATAGGTATTGGTGGAAATAAGTAATAATTGTTATCTCATTTACATTATCGTTATGTTTCTGTTAGACATAGTGTGACGCACACAGTGCGTGGCAACTTAACCTGATTGTACTCCTTGGTACTCCACTGTGCCGCCGCGGTGCGGTGCCGCGGTGCCGCTGTGCCGCTGTGCCGTGCTGGCTGCTTATATTGAGTGTGACAACGTATAACTATGTTCTTTGTGTCTCTGCAAAGGTCTCGTCATGTGCTAACCAGTGGTGGGTTTTGTTTTAAGCCATGTCGAGACCTTCCATTTAATATGTAGTATCAATAGAGAAGTTGATAGATGAGACAATAGGAATTCAGAGAGAGAGAGTGAGTTAGACTTCAGAGCGAGAGGGTAGCAATGCGCCGCGCTGCCGGGGGGGTGGTTGCCAGACGTATGGACCGGTTGGCAGCCCTGCGCTTATAGCTAGGTGCGACAGGGTTGGTAGTCCATTGCCGCCTGCATATGCTGCCTGGGTTGCCCATGTTGTCGTACTGCACATTGCCTGGAGGCTCGCTGTGTGTTCCATGATCAGGTTGCCTAGAACCTTTGAGATTCTAACATCCCTTGCCCTCTCTCCCAATTTCTCACGGTTGCACTCTTTCTCTCTGATGACATTACTCTCATTTCATTCTTCTCTCTATTTAAATGCATACCCTTCCCTTGAGGTCCTAAAGGAGTTTCAGCACTCACCTCTCGTATTACTCTTAGGACAAGCATATATTTACATGTATTAGATTTAAGGGGTTAATGTGAACAGCGATCTTCTTGATGAGGATAGTTGGTGAACGTTCTACATGTTCACAAGTTATATGCCCAGCTCATCATCCAATTTGTGACTAGACTAGTGCCATGTGTAAGAGCCCGACCATGCCCAGGAGTTGTCTGTAGAGGGGCGAGGACTTAGCCTTGATTTGCCTACCGAGCCAGGAGCGAGTGCAGTACCAGAGACTACAGCTCGCTCGTAGTGCCGGTATAGTAGAGTAACGTAATTTATCTGTCCTTGTGTTCTCTGCAGTCTTTTCCTGGGTTCTCGCTTTCGGTGCTGGGACTCGTTGTTCCTGTGACTTGGCCTGCTAGCTAGAACACATGGGGATGATGAGTGGGTGATATCTTTATTTTACTATGCATTGCAGCTCTCTTTAAGTTTATGTATGTAACACTTTACAATACACATTACTCACACACAAGACAACACTATTAATACTTTCATGTATCAATTAACTGCACTGTCGTTTTGCTGCTGTGTCCGGAGTTCCGTTGCGTAGGGCGCATACGGACTCAGAGGGGAGACAGAGTGAGAGAAGCGAAGTAGCCTATGCGGTAGTAGGCTACCGGCGCAGTACTGTTGCCTGCAACCTTTTAGTTATTCCAAGTATAGATTCATTCTTATAATAAGTGACTACTATTTATGTTCCTTCCATGTGTATTATTAGGTATCTACTGGATCATGAACATCTTGTATGCTACATGCTAGTGCATGTTAGTAGGGGACAGTTATTCTAGTGCACGCGCTTTCAAGTAGGCGTGTACATTTGTCATTTAGCATTTCACTGTCATACCTTTAGCCTGCTTCTATTCTACATTATTAGAGGCTTAATATTAACGTAGTTTCTTGAGTATTGCATTTCTTTAGTAATAACGTAACCTATAAATGTCTGAGGGAGTTTAGCCTCATAGCCTACCCCTGTTGTACACTTTCGCCGAGTTAAGGTACCTCGTTACCATAGACGATAACTCTGTAGGGCGTTGGTGCTTTTGTTGTCTGGAGCATATAGTATTTGGGACTGGAATCGAGCGTGTCGTTGTCACATAAGCCATTTCTGTCCTACGATCAAGAATCCCGAATATGTATTGCCGATCCAGCCGTAACAAAATGGCGACCTTGCACAAGATTCAGTAGTATCCTATCACATGTTTTTTGGAGAACTATTCTATGCTACCTAGTAGAGCTGGCTAGAATTTTCTTGCATATTGGAGGAATTTTTATTGTGTCATTATTGTATTGGTGGACTTGCAGATTGTTTCGTTGGGGGTGTCTAGAGTAGTCATTCAAGCATCTTTAACATTTTGTGAGTCGAGACTGCAATTAGTAATAAGCACTTTTTTTTTTTTATGAACAGCAATTGTATAACCAGCACTATGTCTAATGACTCATCATTTACGGGGGAGGATAACACGGTACAGCCTAGTAACCAGCAAGTACAACAGATGTTTAGGGAGGGGAGTGTTATAAGTGGAGAGAGGGATGCCCGGGCATTTTTGCAGACACCTTTGACCGAACAGCGCCTGCAGGCTATTGATTGTTACGGTCTTCGCTGTTTAGCCACGGTTTTGGGGCGGGACTGTCCTGACAGTTGGCCCAAGAAGAATTTGGTGGCATGTTTGTTGGGTGATGGCGATGGGGCGGTGGGTGGAGTGGGGTCTTGGGGGGTTCCCTCCAAGCCTCCATTCCACTCTACCCCTGAGCTGGGCCCTCAGCCAGCGAGTCTTAGCACGATGCAGCAGGAGGGTTCTCAAGGGCAAGCTGGCTTACCCGTAAACACGTCTCGGTGTGGATCCCCCATTTTGTGCTCTCCCCCCCCAGGCCTGTCTCCTGAGATGTTATTTCAGCTAGAACTAGCTAAGTTTAAGCTGCAGGAGACTCAGATACAACAGGCTAGTATAGAACGCATAGAGGTTGCTAGAATCCAAGCCAATCAGGATGCAACCAGGTACCAGGCTGAAATGGATGTCGAGAAGTCTAGAGTAGAGACCACGGGGCGTCATCTCGGTGGTGGGCACCGGGTTACAGACTCACTTTCGCATTTAATTAAGTTAGTACCCGCATTTGATGAGACAGCAGTGACTGAGTTTTTTGCTCGTTTCGAAAAGAAGTGTCGTGAGTATGACTGGCCGGAGGTTAAATGGGCAGCATTAGTTTCATCACGTCTAGTGGGTAAGGGGTTGAAAGCCTACGATGCACTGTCACTGGACGAGAGTGTAGTGTATGGACTGGTGAAGGAGGCTGTGCTCCGGGCCTACGAACTGCAACCCGAAACTTATAGATTGAAGTTCCGTGGCGTGAATAAGAAGAGCGACGTCAGTTTTATGGAGCACGCACGGGACTTAACAGATGCAGGTAATAACTGGTTTCGGTCCGAGCACGCAGAGTCGGCTGAGGAAATTAAGCAACTTTTCTATCTGGAACAGTTTTACAAATGTACTGGAACCGATCTAACGCTGAACATTAAGGAAAAATGTCCCAAGACAGTAGAGGAGGCTGCCAAGATGGCAGACCTCAGATTATCATTGATTCGTGGTTGCGGTGCCGCTCAGAGGGCTGAGTCAGGGCAGAAGGGGCGCTATACCCCACCCACCAGAGTTTTCGATAATAACAAATCCTATGACACACATAACCACACTAAATGCATTGCACCTAATAACACCTACAAACACAAGCCTCTCCCGTTTACTAAAGGTCAGGCCCCTTCTTCGCCCGCACAAGGGAAGAAGCCCATTGGGGATGTGAAATGTTACAAATGTCAGAAGCTAGGCCATTATTCACGTGAGTGCCCTAGTAACACTCCCGCTAAGCCGGTGTCGTTGGTTCACAGTATCGGTGTGTCTCTGAAGGCTGCAGCAACTGCCCGGGGTAGGTTGTCAGCAGCTGAGGCACACGCGGTAAAGAAGCGTACGGAAGGCTCGACACCTGTCCGGGACACTTTCTGTAGCCATCGGGGGCACGGGTTTGTGAGCTGGGGGAGTGAACTACGGAGGGTTGACTTGCTGAGGGATACGGGGGCTTCGCAAACTTTGTTGAGGAACTTCACAGGGAAACCGATAAATGCGGCCAGAGTTGTTGTGGTGCAGGGTATAAATGCTACGAGGTCATACCCACTTGTGAGGTTGGAGTTGAGAGTGGGAGAGGTGTGCAGGGAGCTGGATGTAGGGATCGTTGAGTGTTTGCCAGTTGAGGGCGTCGACCTTCTTCTCGGCAACGACTTTGCGGTGCCCACTTCCGGGACTCCACCCTTAGTCGTTGCCGAGAGGGCGGCCGACGTGGATGGTGAGAATCGGGAATGGGTTGGGAGGTGCCAACAGGATGAGATGGCCTGTGTGGTAACCCGATCTCGCTCTGCGGCTCCTGCACAGCCTAGCACTCAACCTCGGGGACAGTGGAGGAAGGATCAGGAGAAGGTTGCTAAGGGCAGGAAAAGGGACATTGATTCTGCTGCACTTCTCGGTGATTCGGTACTTGGACCTATAATAAACACGGGAGTTGACTCTGGCCCAGATATGGTGTGTAACAAGGCAGAGTTGGGTAAGACTTCGCGTGAGGCAAGAGCTGTAGCGAGAGCCACTAAGGCAGTAGAGCCTACTAGCCGGGGTAATGTCTTATTACAAAACCATCTTGATGCATTGACGCCCAGGGACATTAGTGAGCAGCAGCTGCAAGACGCTAGCCTAGCTCGTTATAGCAATGGTGCCATAGAGTTGGAGGAAGATGGGGATGCGAAGCCGGGAGATTTCTTTAGGCTCAACAGGATATTGTACCGCAGATTTCTAGACCCCAAATCGAAGTGGGAGGGCGGTGCGAGGGTAGTAGACCAGGTGGTTGTTCCAAATAAGTATAGAGAGTCCTTATTGTGTCTGGCGCATGATGTGCCGGTGGCGGGTCATTTGGGGGTAACAAAAACATTGGCGGCATTGGGCAGGTTTTTCTGGTGGCCTGGGGTCAAGGCTGATGTCTGTGCATGGGTGGCTGGGTGTGCGACCTGCCAGACAACGGGGAAGCCTAACCAGACAATCCCGAAGGCACCTTTGTTTCCCATACCTGTCACCGGGCCTCCGTTCAGCAAAGTTGTAGTAGATTTGGTTGGCCCTTTCCCGCCTACTAGTAGTGGCAATAAATTCCTGTTGACAATCATGGATGTGGCTACGAGATACCCGGACGCATACCCCATGAGAAACGGCTCGGCAAAGGCAGTTGTTAAAAACTTATTATTGTTCTGTTCCCGTTATGGATTTCCACGTGAGGTGCAGTCAGACCAGGGGAGCAATTTTACATCCAAATTGTTCAAGCAAACCCTTCAGTTGCACGGTATATGTTCTGTAGTGTCGTCAGCCTACCATCCCGAGAGTCAGGGAGTCTTGGAGCGGTGGCACTCGACCCTGAAGAGTATGCTACGCTGTTACTGTGCAGAACATGACACTGATTGGGATTTGGGTCTGCCGTATGTTCTGTTCGCTGCACGTGAAGTCCCAGGAGAGAGCCTGGGGTTCAGTCCAAATCAACTAGTCTTTGGCCATAATGTGAGAGGACCTTTAAGTATGGTGAAAGAGATCTGGGAGGGCGAAGAGAAGCCGGGGTCTGTACTTAAATATATCCTTGAGAGCCGGGAGAGACTTATAGGTTGCATGGCAGCGGCAGGTAATAACTTGGTTAATGCACAGGCGGTCATGAAGCACCAGTATGACGCCAAGGTGAAGCTTCGGGAGTTTTCGGTGGGTCAGGAGGTAATGTTGCTTTTACCTTTGCCTGGACACCCCCTTTCTGCCAAGTTTATTGGGCCGTATGTGGTGGCTAAGAAACTGTCCGACCTTGATTATCTCGTTGCAACACCTGACCGTAGAAAAAAACATCAGTTATGTCATGTTAACCTCATGAAAGAGTATGTGAGACGCCCCTCAGAGCCTCTCACTGTCCCTGTGCTGGCCTGCAGCGGCCAGGGTGGAGAAGGAGGTGGGGACAGTCATGCTGCTGAGGAGGATAGCTGGGACTGTGTCATTTCCGCGGAACAGTGGGCGGGGAATACTGAACAAGAGGCTAGGCAAGCTGTAAGTCACCTGCCTGAGCACCAGGGTGCTGCTGTCCTAGGCCTGTTCAGGTCATACCCCTCTGTTTTCGCCGAACACCCAGGTCTCACTACTCGGGTAACGCACGACGTGGACGTCGGTGATAATGTGCCCTTCAAGTCAGTGCCCTACCGTGTGCCCCCGGTAAAGTTGCCAGCTTTACGGGAGGAGTTAAAGTACATGGTTGAGAGAGGGATGATCACTGAAGGTTATGTGAAGTGGACATCACCCGTCACGTTGCAGCCAAAACCTGACGGCAAGGTGCGGTTCTGCATAGATTTTCGTAGGCTAAATGGCTTGACCACTACCAACCCTTACCCTTTGCCTCGAGTTGACGACAGCGTGGACAAGATAGGGAATGCAAAGTACCTTACTAAAATTGATCTTGTAAAAGGCTACTGGCAAGTACCCCTGTCGGACCGAGCTAAGCAAGTTTGTGGTTTTGTGGTAGATGGCAAGACCTACCAATGTAACGTAATGCCTTATGGGCTTAAGAACGCACCTGCCACGTTTCAGAACCTGATGAACGATATTTGTGACGAAATCCCTAACTGCACGGTCTACCTTGATG
>JBAKBP010010898.1:5000-75252 GCA_037953745.1 Lithodes maja | reverse complement strand
CCCCTTGTCCATTTTCGCCAGAAATCAGGTCCCCGATGGTCCCAAATGTAGCTGAAATTTTCAGAGTAAATAATCGACTTTTATGGTATCTATGGTATAGGTAGGAGGGTGGTGGGAGGGTGGTTTGGGGGATGGTGGGGGGAAGGTAGAAGGGTAATTGGCTCTGTTACAAATATGAAGCCGATTGGTGAGGTAGTTTCGCCATCACAGATTTTCCTTTTTTTCCTTTTCTTCGTACAGATACGCTGGAAGTGGGTGGTGGGAGGCGGTTGGGGGTGTGGTGGGGGGAAGGCAGAAGGGTAAGGGACTTGTCACACAAATATGGAACCGATTGGTGCAGTCGTTTCGCCGCCACAGATTTTCAATTTTTTTCCTTGTGAGGCGACCGATAGTCAGCGAGTGGGTGGGGGGAGGGGGTTGTGTTGGTGGTGGCAAGAAGCCAGAAGGGTAAGGTACATGTGGTAGAAATATGAAAGCCATAGGTGCAGTCGTTTCGCTGCTACAATTTTTTTTTCGGCGAGTCCGTATATATACGGACCTGGCACTGGGTGTGACAAGACCCTAGTCCGCATATGAGGCGCCGCGAGCCCAAAGGCATGTAAGTGCCATTTGAAAATCTTGATAAAATCTTTAGTAAAACACGATTTACTCAATAAATTAAAAATGGGACTTACGTCCCTTTGGACGGGGCGAGCCTCGTACAGTATATATATATACAGTCAGGACCCCCAATACACGATTCCACAATACACGATTCCACAATGCGCGAAAACCCTAATACACGAGTTACCCCTCGAAAATAACATTAATTAATTAAACATTAATTACGCGAGGTGGTACCACAATACACAAATCGAGAGCTAAGAAGGGGCCAAATCCGCTATTCCCGCTTGATACGCGAGCACGTCTACGTTTCGCGAGGCCCAGGCATAGCTCCGAAAAGAGAAGAAGACGGGCATACGCCTGCCTTCCCTCCCGCTTACCCTCCCACAGTCCCGCTCAAGCGCTCATAGCCGTGCGGAGTGACCAAACGTTTATAGTGCCTGCCACTTTTTTCGCCATGCCACGCCAATATAAGAAGATAACACACAAAATGAAGGTGGAAGTGTTGGATCGCAAGAAAAAAGGAGAAGGAAACTGTGCAATAGGCTTGTCAGAGTAAACTGTTCGTACGATTTGGTCAGGGAGGGAGAAGTTGGAGAAAATCGTGAAGTCCTACGGTCCTAGTCCTAGCCTATCTACTACTAATTTTAAGGTAAGGTTTCATATTTTTATTCATTGTTGTTCTTATATATATAAGATATAGACTGCACTGTAGAGCCAAAAATGTCGAAAATAGGCCATAATTGAGAGATGTCACCCAATCTAATTACTGTATTCCCATTTAAAGTTAGTTCCACAATACGCGAATTCGCAATACGCGATGCCTCTGTCACCCCTATTCTCGCGAATTGGGGGTCCTGACTGTACATACATAGTCCAAAGGGATGTAACTGCCATTTGTTAATGTATGGAGTAAATCGCGATTTACTAAAGAATTTATCAAGATTTTCAAATGGCACTTACATGCCTTTGGACTCGCGGCGCCTCATATATACGGACCTGGCACTCCAGGGGGTTAAGATGTAGGAATATATATATATATATATACTGTATATATATATATATATATATATATATATATATATATATATATATACTTACAGTATTATACATATTATACGCAAAATGGAAGTTTGTGTAAAAAAATCGAAAAAATCAATGATTTTTATTTTTATTAAAAATTTATGGATGTTGGTGTATCGCTGAAAAGGGAGGGAATTGAGTGGAAGCTACCTATACTGCTGTTTGCAGATGATACAGTTCTGATGAGTGATAATGAATGGGAGTTGCAGGGTCTGGTAAATGAGTTTGGAACAGTGTGCGAAAAACGGAATTTGAAGGTAAATACGGGGAAGAGCAAGGTTATGGTCTTCGAAAGGGGTGAAGTCACAGAGTGTGAGGTGAAGCTGAACGGTCAGGCTATGGAGATCGTCAACTCTTTTAAGTATCTGGGCAGTGTGTTGAGTAAAGATGGGACTATGGATGAAGAAGTGCGGGAGAGGGTACACCAGGGGAAGAGGGTTGTAGGAACGCTAAAAGCAGTAACAAGAAATAGGGTGGTCAGTATGGAAGTGAAGAAGTCCTTGCATGACAGTGTGGTAATCCCGACACTGACTTACGGAAGCGAAGCATGGACGTTGGTTGAGAGACTCCGACCAAGAGTGAGAGCAGTGGAAATGAATTACTTAAGGAGTGCGTGCGGAGTTACATGGAGGGATAGACAGACTAATGAGGAAGTAAGAAGGAGGTGTGGTGTGGAGGTAGATGTGCTGGAAAGTGTGAAAAGGAACAACTTGAGATGGTTCGGCCATATGGAACGTATGGAAAGCGAGAGAATGACTAAGAGGGTGTACGAGAGCGAGGTGGAGAGGTAGACCGAATATGAGGTGGAAGGATGGAGTGAGGAAGTACATGAACGAGGGCGGTGCTGGTTGGGGGGAGGGGCGTCGACTGACTGGGGACAGAGGTGCATGGGGGCGGTTCGTTCGTGGCCACCCCTTCGGGGATCACGGCGTCAGGCAATAGATAGATAGATTTAAAAAATCATATTTTTTTCAAACCCTGATACCTAGGTTTGGGCCGCCACCCGTGTACAATCCCGACTTTTTCCGTGTTGTGGCCGACTTTGGAACTTTTGGGGTTACCGTGTCCAAACGAATCCGTGTATATAAAATGTGTGTATATCGAGACCTGACTATATACTGTACTGTATAATTATATATACATTTTTTTTTTTTTTTTTTTTTTTTTTTTTTTTTTTTTTTTTAAATATACAGTTCTGAAGCCTTATCCGGCCTGGGAAGAATGGTGATATAGTTGATCTGCCGGACACTGTGGTCACTCTATCCACCATCGTGGTGACCAGTATTTTTGTCAGCGCCATCCCTTCTTCGTGGTGCAATGCATAAGGTGTTGATATTCGGTGTGAGCATCCTGGGTTTGAATCCACGGACTGCCACATGTGTTTGTAATATTTCATTAATCGATTTTAGGAGTAGAGTTGGTTGTTGGATAGAACATAATAATTAAATAAGTTTCAAGCTGGGACACTTCTGGAGTTGGATCTCCAGTCAAATGCTCTACTGATGCTGCAAACCAGTCGGGTGGCAAGTGGCAAAAATTAACTAACTAAAACCACTAGATTTGCCCTATGGTAGTTTATCTACAATTGTAGCCTAATTAGAAAGCATAGATCACAATAATTATCTATGAGCAGGATTCTTACACTAGCTGGCAGTCTACTCAATTCACTTCATGGGGGGGAAATGCAGAATGATGTTCTAGGGCAGCATGGTATGTGAGGGTTGGGGGAAAGGATCCCCCCTGATACTACTCTCCTTGACGCGGTTGGGGGGCTTCGGGGCCGGCGACTGGAGCTTGATGGGGGATGGTTGTGGTACTTACCCTTCCTATCTCCCCTCGAGCTTTCGTCCTCAGCTTGACTAATTTTGAGTAGTTTTTCATTCCTCATTCTAAGTTTTTCCCCTTCTATTCTTATTCTGTCCCATTTGGCTGTCCTCAGGCAGCCTATATCTCATGTCTTCCTGGCCTGGCTAGGTAGCAGACTCCTGACCTGATTTGTCTCTTCGGTTGCTGATGTGGCCGGACTGACTTGATTCCCTTCGGTAATGCATGTTTTGCTTCTCAGTGTGATTTTTTCTACCTTCGACCTGATCTTTCATTCTTCGCCCTGATCACTTCTTGGTTGGTGTTGCGGTGTAGCAGTTCTTGCCTCATCCTTCGGCCCTGCCCTATAAGAGCTCTGATGTGGAGCTCATGTGGTCCGGCTGAACTGGTGAAATGGCGAGAAATGTCTGCGTGTCTTCACCTTCCTCGATTTGTTCCCCTACTGCCCTTCCCGATCTATCTTGACTCGTTTAGTTATATATCTTGATCGAATCCTTCGGGCCAGCCCTATGAGAGTTCTTTTGTAGAGCTCAGTGGTCTGGTTAACCCTCCAGCCCCGGCTATGTATTATATATATATTCCTCGAAACCCGGGTGTTTTGGCCGAAAAACGTCTAGGCTAGGCTACCGTATATTCGTTAATCAGACTGCTTCCCGCATTCCCGCGCATCCCCAAGCGTAGCTGTGTTATTTACCTGTAGAATGGCATTAAGTAGAGCTCTCTAAGTCAACTGGTTGAGCTGTGATGATGATTTCATTGGAGATAACTTTATGGCCAAAACAGCCATTTTACACCACTTTTCGATACTTAACCCGGCAAGCGCGATAGGCCTCACGGAAGGCTTCCTATAGGGAACGCGATAGGCCTCACGGAAGCAGGACCATAAAAAAAGCTTTCCAAAAAAAAAAGGGCCTATCAAAAAAAAAAAATTTGTCTCTAGGTGAGATAATTCCCCTCCAGTACTCATCCATGTAAATCTCACCCACCCCCCTCCCCTCCTTCCCCACCTTATTCCCCCCTCCCTCCCCTCCTCAATTATCACCTATTTTCCCTCTTATTATCATCATTTATCGGTTATTTTTCTCTCCCGCGATAATGTAGCACAAGTGGGTTGCAGAAAAGATCGATATGTACCACACAGACACCAGCCCACACCGCCCCGCTCCCCTCAGTTACCTCACAGACAGCGAGAGAGGAGGGTTGACTGTAGCTCTCTCTCGCCTGACATTACGACCGGGTGGCCAATATCTTCGTTTTTCACCACCCAAATGCTTTTCCCACTTATTTTAGCACTCTTGAAGGTTCATATATACATCATAATTATATGTAAAATAAAAGCATACCGAAAACAAATAATGGTCTATATTGTAAATATAACGAATTCTGTCAGAATCCAAGGCTAGAAATACACAAATAACTACCCTAGCTCCTAGGGCTATTTAGCGCTTAACAGGTTAACAACAACATACAGGCACACACGAACAAGTGACGCTCTCCTTCTTGTGGCCGGAGATGCGGGGCGTCGGTCCAGCCGGCTGTTGTTTACATGCGTCGGACCGACGCCTCGCACACGAAGCTCACAGGCTTTCAACCACTGGGCGTTCAAGAGGCCTTCCGTGGTGAGAGGGTTAAACTAGTATTAAAAAAAAAAAAAAAAAAAAAAAAAAAAAATGGGGGAAAGGATTAAGATAGGACACAACAGGAAGCAGAGACTAGTTGGCCTTATTTATCTGCAGTATCGTCAGTGACACAGCAAGGCACTCCCCCTCACAAAAACGAAAAAAAAACACAAGGAATTGACTATATAATGATTTTTGTTTTGTATTTATATCTATCTAACCTCTTCGTTGTCCCCAGAATATGAGAGACTGGTAGGTTGACTGCTGGTGCCTCCCCCCTCCTGCCCACCAGCACCACTTCCCTCTCCACCACTCTGAAAATATTCCACACCACTATTATTATTAAGAAATGATGGGCATACTGATATCAATGTATTGATGCTTCCAATACCAGCTATTTACCTGCAAATGGTTGATCAAGTCATGAAGGTCTGTGATAGAGTCTTTGAAGGTATGATAAGGGAAAGCATTTCTATCGATGATATGCAGTTCGGTTTCATGCCAGGACATGGCACAATAGATGCTATCTTCATAGTCAGGCAGCTGCAGGAAAGATATCTACTTAAAGATAGGGATCTGTATCTTGTGTTTGTAGACCTGGAGAAAGCCTTTGATACGGTGCCCAGAGAAGCTTTGCAGAGGGCTATGACAAAACTTGGCATAGAGGAGTGGCTGGTGTGTGATGTACGAAGACTCATGAACGGCAGTGAGGGTGAAAGGTATACTGAGTGAGGAGTTTACAGTTCGCCTCTGAGTCCACCAGGGCTCCCCTGGGAACTGCTATACGCACATAACCTAGTACTTATTGCAGATAGTGTGCTGGATGCCGTGGGCAAGTTTAGAAGATGGAGATGACCAATAAATGGTTAAGAGTTAATATTAAAATAACCAAGGTTTTACACTAATAGGGGTGTATGTATGTACTGGCACATGCCATCCTCTTGCTTGTCCACCTCTCAATATCATACAGCAGCACACTTCTCACTTATATAGCATATAAATTCCTTTAGTACAGAGGGATATGTCTTCTAAGCGTAGTAGGGAAGGTATACAGTAGGGTAGTGATTGAGAGTGTGAGAGTGAGAATGGAGAAATGGATAGGCGACGAGCAGGGAGGTTTTAGGAAGGGAAGAGGATGTGTAGATCAGATTTTTACCCTGAATTGTGTTGTGGAGAAATATCTGGAGAAGAAACAAAAGGTGTATGTTGCCTTTATGGACTTGGAGAAGGCCTATGACAGAGTGGATAGAGAAGGTTTGTGGAAAGTACTTAGAATATACGGAGTAGAGGGCAAGTTGCTGAAAGCAGTGAAGAGCATGTACAGTATGAGGGTGCAAAGGCGGCAGTACGTGTGGAGAGTGAGCAGAGCGAGTTCTTTGACCTGAATGTTGGTCTGAAACAGGGGTGTGTGATGTCCCCGTGGTTGTTTACTGTATATATGGATGGAGTCATGAAAGAAATGCTATCAAGAGCAGTGGATGTTGGTGTATCGCTGAAAAGGGAGGGAATTGAGTGGAAGCTACCTATACTGCTGTTTGCGGATGATACAGTTCTGATGAGTGATAATGAATGGGAGTTGCAGGGTCTGGTAAATGAGTTTGGAACAGTGTGCGAAAAACAGAATTTGAAGGTAAATGCGGGGAAGAGCAAGGTTATGGTCTTCGAAAGGGGTGAAGTCACAGAGTGTGAGGTGAAGCTGAACGGTCAGGCTATGGAGATCGTTAACTCTTTTAAGTATCTGGGCAGTGTGTTGAGTAAAGATGGGACTATGGATGAAGAAGTGCGGGAGAGGGTACAACAGGGGAAGAGGGTTGTAGGAACGCTAAAAGCAGTAACAAGAAATAGGGTGGTCAGTATGGAAGTGAAGAAGTCCTTGCATGACAGTGTGGTAATCCCGACACTGACTTACGGAAGCGAAGCATGGACGTTGGTTGAGAGACTCAGAGTGAGAGCAGTGGAAATGAATTACTTAAGGAGTGCGTGCAGAGTTACATGGAGGGATAGACAGACTAATGAGGAAGTAAGAAGGTGTGGTGTGGAGGTAGATGTGCTGGAAAGTGTGAAAAGGAACAACTTGAGATGGTTCGGCCATATGGAACGTATGGAAAGCGAGAGAATGACTAAGAGGGTGTACGAGAGCGAGGGAGAGGTAGACCGAATGAGAGGTGGAAGGATGGAGTGAGGAAGTACATGAACGAAGGCGGTGCTGGTTGGGGGGAGGGGCGTCGACTGACTGGGGACAGAGGTGCATGGGGGCGGTTCGTTCGTGGCCACCCCTTCGGGGATCACGGCGTCAGGCAATAGATAGATAGATAGACAGAGGGAACGACCCCTTCTTGTCAATAGTGGTAACAACTCTCTAAAAATCTTCCAAATAATTCTAACTCTTGCAACTGCACCCTCAGCGCTGATTAAGTTAACCAATTAGCAGAAGCCGATAAGGATGTAGTATTCGGGCGTATCGCCCACTTTATTTATATTACAGTAGAGTACTGTACTGTACTTGCATTGCTCACGATCACGTTCCCGTCTGTTTTGACTGCCGTGGGATACAGTAATAGGTTGAGAGCCTGGGCTTTGTCCCCCCTTACCCTCCATATTTATTGTCATCATCATATGTATTGCCAGCAGGGGTCCAAATAACAGAAAAAAAAAGCAGTCAAAATATATGGGAAAATAAATGCGAGCGTACGAGTAATGTAAACAAAGCAAGCGATACGCCCAAATACTACATCCTTCCCTGTAAAAGTAAAAAAAATACAAAATATAAAAATTGGGTATCATTATACATAACATGGCTATGCCATTAAATTGCCATACTACTTAAACTATTAACCCTCTCCGACATATGACGCGATTTTGAGCCTATTAGGGATACTTTAAAACCTTTGTTACCATCAGGGGTATTTAGAAACCTTTAGTTTAGTTACTTCAACCTCTGCAGTTGTCTTTGAGTTAGCTGTGGGCAGAAAACTAATTTTGGAGAGGTAATTATAAGATTAAAATGTAAAACTTGCAAACTAAACAAACCAAAATTGGGACAAGGACAATATAAAGTCAAATTAAATTATCAAAATCGCTATGTGGAAACAACGCTTACTAAAATGAAAATTATTAAATAAAAGAACACAATCCACCACATAGGGTGTACATTACTACATGAGCAAGTTAATCTGTTTCCCAAGCAAACTAATCGCACATATAACAACGCACTATCGTCACGTTAAAGGAAGTAGTCAAGTTTGGGAAGTGAGAGAACTCTATTTCTTATTGCTAATCTGGCAACCTCTGCGTCATATGAGTCTGAAGGGGTTAAGAAACATTACAACTTACAAACAATGAATATTGAATATTGATGCATTATTGTATTCAAATGACTGTATATAATTACCACATACTGTAGCTAGGCCAAGGGGGATACTAGTATATCTAATCTTTATAAATCCATGTGACCAAGTCAGTTATGACTATTACACTGTACATCAAAATGGATATCATATATATGATATATTACCTGAGAGACTTGAAGGGTGGGCTTCTCCTTCCTGATGTTTGCTTCTGAGGGTAGTGTGTCCTTAGAGGTCTCCATGGTAATGTCTCCCATGCCTTCTGTCACAGTTGACCAGGCCTCACAACTCATTTGTCTCCCATAAGCCACTGCATGAGAACCTGTGAGGGATTACCCTATAGACATAAACAAAATTGTAAATACTGTACCAGCATATTTTTGTCCTTCATACATTCCTTCTAATCTTACTACTGTATATATACTGGTCTATATACTGATATATACTGGTCTAGCTATTTATGGTATCTATCTATTGCCAGACGCCGTGATCCCCGAAGGGGTGGCCACGAACGAAACGGTCAGTCGACGCCCCTCCTCCCATCCAGCACCGCCTTCACACATATACTTCTTAACTCCATCCTTCCACCTCTCACTCGGTCTACCTCTCCCTCTCGTACACCTCTTAGTCATCTCTCGCTTCCCAAACGTTCCACATTGCTGAACCATTTCAAAGTGTTCCTTTTCACGCTTTCCAGCACATCTACCTCCACACCTCTCTCTTACTTCCTCATTCGTCTGTCTATCCCTCCATGTAACTCTGCATGCATTTCTCAGGTAACTCATTTCCACCCCTCTCACTCTTGGTTTGAGTCTCTTCACCAACACCCATGCTTCGCTTCCGTAAGTCAATGTCGGGATTACCACACTGTCATGCAAGGACTTCTTTACTTCCATGCTGACCACCCTATTCTTGTTATTGCTTTCAACTTTCCTACAACCCTCTTCCCCTGTTGCACCCTCTCCCGTACTTCTTCATCCATACTCCTATCTTTACTCAACACACTGCCCAAATACTTAAATGAGTTTACATTCTCCATAGCCTGACCATTCAACCTCACCTCACACTCAGTGGCTGCACCCTTTCAAAGACCATAACTTTGCTCTTCCCCGCATTTACCTTCAGATTCCGTTTTCACACACTGTTCCAAACATATTTACTAGCCCCTGCAACTCCCATACACTATCGCACATCAGAACTGTATCATCAGCAAACAGCAGTACTGTACTGTATATGAATATATAAACTTACGCATAAATGCCTAAAACCGAAATAGAGAACATGTATACTACGTTATATGTACTTAGACTGGAGTGAAGACATCACTGAACTTTACATGCCTTTATCTGATCACTCTGAAAAGATTATACAGTGCTTGGGTTTCAAGCCTATCGATATCAGAATTTTTATTGTATTTTCGAACTAATTTCCACCCTAATTCAGGAATTTGGCTAATTGACCTAGAGAGAAAAATAAAAAACTATTTTCCTCCTTACATCATCCTCTATAAGTGTGCGAAATCGGACGAAGTTCAGTGCCACCCCCCTAGTAAATACCGGGCGGTCCCCTTAACCCGTGGAGCCCCGGCTAGTTTTGTAATGTTTGTTCACCAGAACCCGGCCGGTTTTCAAAAAATTATTTTATTCCAGACACAATAGCGAATGGGTTAGGAATGAAGGAAAAACCACGAAAAACCGCTCAAAAAGCATAAAGAATGGTCCTACAGAGCCCCCAAAAACGTATTTTACAAGAGTAAAAAATTGAAGGCAATTACCCCAAAAAACAGGTTATTGCGCGCTCACGCGCACGCACGTGGACTTTGAGAGTTTTCAACCATCGGCACGGTTGCGTGGGATACGTACACAGTTCCCATACAAATCTGAGCCCTCTCGAGTGGCTACACCTGAGGTTACGGTCGGAGCAATTAGGGTGACTCGTCAATCGCGTCGCTGGGGCTGTGCGTTACATACATCGCCGACGCGTCAGACGCGTCGCTGGGGCTGTACGGGTTAAGGAAAGATATGAGTTAAATTACCAACATTATAAGGGTGGTACTGTACCGCATTGCAGAACGAAAGCACTCATTTCTATCCACCGCTAAATTTGCCGTTTCGCACTAACTTCACGAAGGTTCACCATGTTATTACATGGCTGCTGTAAGCCGATTTTAGTGTTTGAACTGACTTATGAATAGTTTAGAGTGTGCTCTTGAGTCTTTCCGAATACAGTATACCAATGAAAGTTGTATAGCCTACAGAAGCTTTGGTACTTATTACCGAAACTACCACTAGGCCTAATTATGGTAAGATTAGTGTAGGAGTAGTGGGCGTACCACTACCAACATACAGCATAACTCATCTATAAAACATTAACCTAACCAAACAACCTAACCTAACCTAACCTAGTATTCATGTAGTATTAGGTTAGGTTAGGTTAGGTTAGGGTAATGTTTTATAGATGATTTATGCTGTATGTCGGTAGGGGTACGCCCACTACTCCTAATCTTACCAAATGTTATGTGCACTATATAAAATACTGTAAAAACAAAAAACTCTCCCTATAACTCTCCCTATTGACGGCAGTGAAACTCTTATTAACCCTCTCACCACGGAAGGCCTCTTGAACGCCCATAAAAAAGCATATAACAGGTTCCCGGAAGGCCTCTTGAACGCCCAGTGGTTGAAAGCCTGTGAGCTTCGTGTGCGAGGCGTCGGTCCGACGCATGTAAACAACAGCCGGCTGGACCGACGCCCCGCATCTCCGGCCACAAGAAGGAGAGCGTCGCTTGTTCGTGTGTGCCTGTATGTTGTTGTTAAGTATCGAAAAGTGGTGTAAAGTGGCTGTTTTGGCCATAAAGTTATCTCCAATGAAATCATCATCACAGCTCAACCAGTTAGTTGACTTAGAGAGCTCTACTTAATGCCATTCTACAGGTAAATAACACAGCTACGCTTGGGGATGCGCGGGAATGCGGGAAGCAGTCTGATTAACGAATATACGGTAGCCTAGCCTAGACGTTTTTCGGCCAAAACACCCGGGTTTCGAGGAATATATATATAATACATAGCCGGGGCTGGAGGGTTAAGCCCCTTACTGTTAAAATAGATGCTGATTTCAATAAGACATGGGGGGGTCACGGGGTGTCGGTGAGGGCCCCCCCTCAACCCATCATTGTATATTTACTCTGAAAATTACTTACATCTGAGTGTTTTAATATCGTTGGATAATGGGAGAAATAAAATTTTCCGGGGATTGTAACTAATTTTGGTAGCATTCAAGGAGACTACTGCAGGACTCTTCTTCTTACCTCTGACCGGGTATAGGCTATCCTAGTGTTTACTATCCTAGGCTATACCCCTTTGAAAGGACATTGGCCTAACCTAACCTATCCTACGTGATGGGCTGGTCTATCAGAGTGAGAATTGAGCGATCTCTGCCATACCCATAGCTTACTCTGACTGTTCCTTTTACTTATATATTTTCTAGATCTCAAGTGACGGCGTCTCTTCCGTGGATTGACCTCCCAATCTACCAAGATTGGAAGCCAAAGCGTCACATTTGTCCTTTGCCCCTCGACTTTCTCTTCATAATTGCTGAGGGGCACAGGGCCCTGGGTGGGGCTTTGATTTCCCAGGCGTTTCCGCACCCTCCTCAGCTCCACGCCATGGAATGGCTTCGGTCACTCAGGCTTTATTGTGGTCGGCAGGGAGGGTTCTGTGGGGGCGCTCGGTTATGGCCTTGGCCTTGCTCGGGGCCTTGGGGAACAACAACAATAACAACCTATCCTAGTATTATAGGCGGGGGCTGCCGCCCCCACACCCCCACTTTGACTTAGATTTTTGGTGTATTTGTCTGTGAAGTGGGTATTTTTCAATTTGTCGATAACGAAAATCGGGATGGATGTAGAGTTCGGGCGTACGGTCGTCATTGTTTACATAGGGCGCTCGCCGCGCTCGCACTTACGTTCCCGTCTATTTCGACGCTATATTTTCTGCTAGCCTATTTGCTCCCTGTCTTTACTACATGAATACTAGGTTAGGTTAGGTTAGGTTAGTTCAAAATAGACGGGAACATGATGGGAAAGGTCCGACGCCACTACGCGTAGTGTAAACAAGACTGGCGGTACGCCCGAATTCTACATTCTACCCCGAAAATCCTCCATGCGGACTATATGGAGAAAAATATGGCGAATCTATTAGTGCCTATTTTCCCTAATAAATTGTTTCTCATAACGCCGCACTAGTGTCCTTGAATATTATCCTAATTTCAACTACCGGTACTGTATAATGATGCAAACTACCTAAAACCAAAAAGAAAAACCATGCGAAAATTAGTGGTAGGCCTAGTTTCGGTAATAGCCTATTTTCCGAAACTTTTTAAAGGAGTAGGATAATGTGCAAATGAAATCGGTACTTTCCTTGGTAATTTTTTTGAAAAGACTCGCAGCGTTATTATACATAATTTATTAGGGAAAGTGAAGCTCTATGGAATCCTTATAATATACTCACCTAGATTCCACTGCGGGAGAATAGTTTTGATAGTTAACTATAGTTTTGATGTAAATACTACTGCAACTACGAATCTTGTTTCCGAGACCTAGTATATTAACCTAACCAAACCTAACCTAGTTAGTTAGTTAGTTATGTAGAGCAGATTAACCAGACCACTGAGCCCCATACGGAACTCTCATAGGTCTGGCAAACCTAACCTAGACCCAGTATGTGGGATACAACACTCTAGCCCTTGCTGCTTGCATGCCAGCTACTGTGGGTTCATATATTAGACATATAGTAACATCTTTGTAGAACATAACACTTTACCGTAGCGAGTGTACTCCTTTCCGAACACTTTTTGTAAACATTGAACACGTCCGTAGCAGAGCTCTCAAGATTGCGGGACTGAGTTTGTTTACGCGCGGGATTATTTATATCGACAAAATCGAGTTACAAAACTTATCAAAACTATTCTACGGTTCTACCACAACGGAATCTATGTGAGTAGCCTATATTATAAGGATTCCATAGAGCTTCACTTTCCCTAATAAATTATGTATAGGCCTAGGCGGCAGGGTGTCAATCCACAAAATATGAATTGTGTTATCATTATGGTTTATTATTTTGGGACAATATAAAGATGATGTAATTAAATTCATACATCGATTTTATCGTGGCCTACAGGTTCCTTATACCATGTATTTCAATCCTATATGTGTCTAAATGCGCGTAAAAATGTATTACTGATCCTGAAAAAAAAAAAAAAAATCCCCTATATCGCCTACCTCGCAAGAGGCGGGTGGCTTTGTTTACATCCGCCGCAAAGAAGAGGAAGAAGAAGCGTTGGGGAAAATTTGTTTTTTGCCCCCTACTGTTTAAATATATGACGATTTCAATAAATCTGGGGGGGGGGCCTTGCCCCCCCTCTACATATTTTGTATCCAACGGCAAACGGTTATGGCCAAATAGTTATTTTTCGCGAGTGAAGGGACGTGTTTTTAGATTGTTGTTTAATGGGTAAATATGCATTTACGCCTATTTTCACACATCAAAACACCCTAACACAACTCTAAACTAGATAAAAACAATCGAAACTATTTTTTACCAATTTAATTACATCATCTTTAAATTGACCTTATTTTGTTATCATTATAGCGCGGCGAAGGCGCGAGCTCTAGGGGGGTCCGGGGGCATACCCCCCAGATTTTTTTTTTGAGAATTTAGGTGTCTAAAACAGTATTTCCTGCAATAAAAAAACAATCAAGATGGAAAATATGGAGACCAAAATTGTGTCAATTTAGCCTAGCCTACTTTTTTTTTTTGGGGGGGGGGGGGAGTTTCTGTTATCATTATACAAAAAGTTCATTGCGTTATCACTCAAAAAAACAGCGTCGTTTGACACCCTGCTAGGCGGCTAGGCCTAACGCTGCGAGTCTATTCGCGATAATTATCCTTTCCTTGACCAACGGTACTTACATCGGTGTTTTACCCGGGCCTAGTGTTATGTAATGGTACCCTCCGTTTTTCATAGGTCACCGTCATAGCCTCATAGGCTATGACATATCAAGAGTTTTTAAAGTTGTTAATAGGCTATCGCAAATCCTCCATGGGACAATATTGAGAATATTAACCTAGGCTACTGCGAGTCTACACAAGCCTACCTATTGTCCCTAATACATTGTTTCTAACAGTGCTGCGAAAGACATATTTAATGATTATCTCCTAGCCTAGGCCCTATTTGTTTTCCAAAATTTCTGACCTTGAAGGAAAGCGAGACTGAAAGGCTTCTTTAGACTCTAGCCTAGTGAATGTTATCTTTGTTATGATTCATACCCACATAGGCCTAATCAAAATAGAATAATGTAAGATTAGGCCTAGGATATATTAATGACAAATTCCACTTCCGCTTTAGGGTAGACGTCAGAATTCAGCGGAAGTAAAAAGCACGGTTATCCCAGTAAACCTCCGCCATTCCTGCACCAAAGTACACACCTTAATGACATAAATACACACCGTATGTCAGCCTGATCGTTATACCCTGTAATTCAAAGTTTAAGTGGTAGCCTACAACAAATTCAGTAATGTATCAATTGATCAATAACGTCAGCTCACCTCCGAGTGATATACGTCAGCCGCTGATCCAGTTAGTCATGTAAACACACCTGACATGTATAGACGACGCAATCAATCGCCGTATACACAATCCAACACCTTTTATCTTGAGTTCAGTGGACCTCTTTAGATGATTGGAATATTTATCATCTAGAGTGTATATGGATGCTTACCGGGTCATTTTAAACGTGCATTAGAAAGAGCATGCACTGAAGTGGCCTGCATGTGGTGTAATAATAGTAATAATAATAATAATTCGGTAAGAGTTGTGTTATCGGGCGTACCACTACCCAAAGTATATATATACACTATATGTATATAAACTTTGCCACTACCGACATACAGCATAACTCCTCTCTAAAACATTAACCCCTCAACTTTCTCTTAATTGCTGAGGGGCACAGGGCCCTGGGTGGGGCTTTGGTTTCCCGGGCGTTTCCGCGCCCTCCTCAGCTCCCCGCCATGGAGTGGCTTCGGTCACCCAGGCTTTATTGTGGTCGGCAGGGAGGGTTCTGTGGGGGCGCTCGGTTATGGCCTTGGCCTTGCTCGGGGCCTTGGGGCTGTTTGGCCAGGCAGCTTGGGGAACAGCAACAACAACATTAACCTATAGCCTAATCCTAACCTAGTATTCATGTAGTAATGAGAATACTAGGTTAGGTTAGGCTTTTTAGTTAGGTTAAGTACTTATAGATGATTTATGTTGTATGTCGGTAGTGGTAGGCTATGCCCGATAACACAACTCTTACCAATAATTGTTTATTTATTTGGTCGGTAGCATGCTCGCTTCCTAACCGAGAGGACCGGGTTCGAATCCCGGCAGGTGGAGATGATTGGGTTATCTCGGTGTCACCACACCCCTTGTCTCTGTTAAGCCTTTACAGTAAAAATAGGTCCGCACCAGGATAAATCGACCACTTGCGAGTTTCAGGCTATAAGGAAGTTGCAGAAGCTGTCGACATCGATAGTAATCAGAAATTGGTAGGCCTATACGTTTATTAGTGGCACCTTCATCATTGACGATAGGCCTATGCCTATAATTATATATGTTCTCTCCACCAACCAACTTTACTCCTAAACTCGATTAATGAAATTAACAAACACATGTGGCAGTCCGGGGATTCGAACCCAAGACGCTCACACCGAAAATCAACACACTTATGCATTGCACCACGAAGACAGTTATATAATATATTATATGATATACGTAGATGGTGGAAAGAAAAAAACTGTCTGGGACCATCAGGTCCTGGTAGTGAAGCCAAAAGACCGATCCTCCGAGCCAGTAAGCCCACCAGATACAAAGGCAATCGAGACTGCTTTGGCTTCGGTTCCGGTTAACAAGTTAACTAGAACTGTTTCAGGTGTACTGGTGGTACGACTTCCATCCAAGAAAGCCAAAGAAGATGCAGAAAGGGCCATCAATCAGTGTTTGGGGGTGGACAGTGCCTTCAGTGTCTCCGAACCAAAGAAGATGATGCCAAAAATGACTGGTAGGCATTGCTAATGACGCTGAGGATAATGAGATCATTCCCAGCATCCTCAACAAGAACCCAAGAATAAAGTCCCTGGTCGACGATGGCTTAGCTATGAATTTGCTATTCACTAAGCAAAAGAGTGATGCACACACTAAGACTGCGGTAGTAAAAATGTCACCTGAAATACGCTCTTCCATTGTGGATGATGGCAATTCTGTGTATGTTGGACTTGTGAGATGTCGTGCATACGATCGCTTCTGGGTAACACAATGTTACCATTGCCAGGGCTTTGGTCATACCAGTGACAGGTGTTTTCGGAAAAATGAGGATCCAAAATGCAACTTCTGTGCCGGTACTCATAACTCAAAAGACTGCACCAACAAGACTTCCCCCAAATGTATAAATTGTATGAGCTCCACATCAGTTACGGAGCCGCCAAATCATTTCGCCTCAAGTAGAAATTGTCCTTTAATGACAGCTCAGAGAAATAAAGTTATTGAGAACACCAATTTTGTAGGTTCAAAAAACTGAAAAATGCACATGGGAGCCGGTTGAAACTGGGTCTGTTGAATGTTCGTTCCTTGCGTAACAAAATGGATCATATTTGCGAGATCTTGGATGAACGTAACCTTGATGTATTATGTCTCACTGAGACCTGGTTGTTCGAGTCAGATCTGAATATTATCCAGGCGGCATTGCCTAAAACCCATTCCATAATAAATGTTCCTAGGCCTAGGGGAGATCATCCGGGTGGTGGAGTGGCAGTTGTCTACTCCACATCTCTGGTGAATATCTTGCAAATAAGCCATAACCCAGCCCCTCTTTATTATGAACTGTTGGAAGTGGGAATAAAACTCCATCAACAAATTCTAAGAATGGCAGTTGTCTATAGGCCTGGCCATCGTGGCACAGATAGGGGTTTTATGGAAGAGTTTGGGCAGTTTCTCGAGGAATTTTCTGCTAAAACCGGAAGACTTTTGATATGTGGAGATTTTAATTACTGGGTTGACAGCCCTCATCTGAGGCCATTCTCTCCTGAGTTCCTTGAGTTGACTGATCAGAACAATTTTGTAAACCATGTGTCCCACCCAACTCATATCTTAGGACACACCCTTGACTTGGTTTTCTCTCCTGTGGGTTGTGGTGGTGTTCTGGATGTTGATGTTGAGAATGCTGACCCTAATACCTCTGATCATGCTTTGATTACTTTCAGCTTTGATTTCCCTAAGCCACTCACACATGAAAAAGTAATCAGATTTAGAAATTATAAAAATGCAGACCTAAATTTGGCTAGCAGTGAAGTAAAACAGTACTTGGGAAGTATTGATACTTCCAACCTTACTTCAGATGAGCTGGTGGAGGTACATGGAAATGCACTTAAATTAGTGTTCGATCATCACTGTCCAGAAGTAGAGAAGAAAATCATAGTACGAGATGATTCGCCCTGGTATAGCACTCGAGTTAAATTTCTTAGAAGAGCTGAACGTGAATGGCGGAAAAATAAAACAGACTCTACATGGTTGCAATATCTGTCAGCCAGAAGAGCTGTGGTCCACAAAATCAAAGATGAAAAGAAAGTGTATTATCAGGGAAAAGTTGACTCGTGTGGTAACGACCAGAGGAGGTTGGCTTCAATTGTAAACAGTTTACTTGGAAAAACAAGAGTCAGCTTAAGACCTTCTGTACCCGATGCCGAGTTGGCTGCCAACTTTGTGGCATTTTTTGCTGGCAAGATAACTCGCATAAGACAGGAACTGGATGATGCTTCTGTTGGTGAAGAACTTTCAGTTGTACTCCAACCCCGACACATTCCTAATAATGTCCTCTCATCCTTTCACTCAGTAGAGGTGGTCATGATCTCGTCCTACATAAGAAACCTCAATAAAACATTTTGCCCGTTGGATCCCATAAATGTTTCCAAGCTACCAAGAGTCTATGATCACACAGTTGAGTTTATTTCCAAAATAATTAATAAGTGCTTCTCTGAAGGTAGCTTCCCACATTCTGAAAAGCATGCACTACTCCGACCTACTCTAAAGAA
Organism: Lithodes maja; assembly: GCA_037953745.1. Classification (NCBI taxonomy): domain Eukaryota; kingdom Metazoa; phylum Arthropoda; class Malacostraca; order Decapoda; family Lithodidae; genus Lithodes; species Lithodes maja. Next base: position 56,655 of record JBAKBP010010898.1, on the reverse strand, counting down.
GCCTGGACTTGATGTTGAGAACATGTTGAACTATCGTCCTGTCTCCAACCTGTCCTTCATATCAAAGATATTAGAGCGTGCAATACTTGACCAATTACAACCACTACTTCAGCAGAATGAAACTATCCCAATTTTTCAGTCTGCTTACCGACAGCATCATTCAACTGAAACAGCATTGATTAGAGTACATAATGATCTAGTTGAGAACATTTGCAATGGTGTGGCCTCACTATTGGTCTTGCTTGATCTCTCTGCGGCTTTTGACACAGTGGATCACAAGTTGTTATTGAGTGATCTTTATGATTGTGGTGTGCGTGACTCCGCTCTCTTGCTTCTTGGGTCGTACTTGTCAGGTAGATCCCAGAGTGTGATGGTAAATCAAGTGGTCTCGGACTCGACACCCCTGCAGTATGGTGTTCCGCAGGGATCAGTTTTAGGTCCTATCCTATTTATAATTTATATTAGCAGTTTGTCTCTTCTGCTTCGTGCACATAATGTCACATTTCACTTTTATGCAGATGACACCCAGATTTATGTGAGAATCACAAATATAGTTGATATACGGAGTAAGATGGAATTGTTGATGTCTGATATCAAGAAGTGGATGAGAGCGAGAAAACTTAAACTAAATGATGGTAAAACTGATATTCTCATCATCCGAGGAAATAGAAGAGCTGATGATATAGTAGGTGCCCTCTCCATCAATGTGGGTGGATCTCAGCTGCGACCGGCCAACTCTGTTCGAAATCTGGGTGTATATGTGAACTCCCGATTAGATTTCAAAGAGCATGTAAACCAGATTGTTAAAAGTTGTTACTTGCACATCAGAAATCTCTATTTGGTGAAGCCGTTTATAACCAGACGTTGCCTCCTGACGTTGGTTCACTCATTGGTCTTCTCTCGTGTTGATTATTGCAATGCCCTGTTGGTGGGTCTTCCAAATTATATTTTGAAGAAAGTTCAGTCTGTTCTTAACAGGGCCGCAAGACTAATTTTTGGTGTTCCACCTAGAACTCCTACTACATCTCTTCACATAGAACTGCACTGGCTGCCAGTAAGAGCAAGAATAGAATTTAAGTTGTGTTTGGTGACTTTTAAGGTTCTCAAATTTGGTGAGCCTAGGTACCTTGCGGAGCTGCTCAGGCGCCCACCGGCACACCATGGTGTAGTTGTGCGTCATGACAATGACCCTTTTCGTCTTGATGAACCAAGGGCTTTCCAGCAGTCTTCTTTCTTTGAGAGGTCATTCTCCTACATGTCTCCGAGGTTGTATAACAGGTTGCCGCTGTCCATGAGACAACTGAGTTCTGTTGAATGCTTCAAGAGACAACTTAAGACTTTTCTCTTTGAGAGAAGCTATGATCTTGAGAGAGGTGTCATGACAGATGGCTATAGAGTTTAGGCTATTTTGCCACTGCTAGTGATTGTTAAATGTGTGTTGTATATAAGCCTTCTTTTGATGCATTGATTTTTGTTCTTTTTTCTTTCTCTTTTCGAGCGCTAGTGAATTCTTCGGAAAAATTGGCGCTTATGAGAAATAAGTGACATGCTTATTATTATTATTATTATTAATGGCACTTTCAAACCCTTGCGTTAGCTATTTGAAATACCCACCACAGGGAGAAAGAGAGGCCACACATCATAAGGGTACGCTAATATTCTCTTACGGAATCATCCTTATGATTGGGTATACTCACTACGAAAAAACTTTGTAAAAAATAATAAAAATAAAATTAAAATAAGAACTGCTATGATCAAGCTTCCCACATTGTGGATGTTTTGCCGTGCGGAGTATCCCCCTGAGACACTGATCCTCTCGCGTCATCTCGTCCTTCCTTTCCCTGTGGTCGTGCCGAGCGGACGTCTGCTCCGTCTTGTCTTCATTCTGCGTACTACTGGTCTCCTAGCGAGTCATTTGCTCATTTGTATTATCTGAGATGTTCTAGAATAGGTTTAGACTAGACAGGTCGGTCGTCCCCATTGGCACATCCACAGGATCGAGTGTGTTAATTTAGGGTACAGTGTGTTGGCGTCTACGTGCCCCTTTGGTCACGTTCGCCATTTGTGTTTTTGGTAGCTAGTTATAGGAGGCTGTTATTGCGGGGCATTGCTACTTTGCTACCATTAAGGTAGAGGTAGCAGGCAATTTTTGATTAGCAGACATTCTGGTTCAAGATCAGTTGCTCCACGTGGTGGTGAACTTTCTGGAATGGTCTTCCCCTTTTTTCCTCTATGGCCCGGGGCGTCGTGTGATGGCTGGCTGCTGCTCATCGATGGTGCTAAGAGTGTCGCGTGTCATCGTACTGCTTGCCCTAGGCCTTGTGGCTTGGCTCAGTTTAGGGGTAAATATTTATGGCTAGGGTACATTATTGTTATTATTGTATATTGTAATAATTGTAGCCATAAGATGTGACCTTCCCTAGTTCCCTCTCATGTAGTAATATTAAGCATGATGGAAGGTGTCAGGAGACGTCCTGATAGTGTTATTGATATATTGTTGTGTGAAGCTATCTCGGGCAGACAAGTTAGTTAACACAAAGGATGGAATCGTCTCTTTCGGTGGAAAATTGGATGATTTTTTTTACCGGAAGCTCGCCTCGGCAAACAGGCGACAACGATTCAATAAACCTGTTAGTGGTCAGAAGTAGGCCTAGCACCGCATCCCCGGCGGAAGAGAAGGCTTAAACCTCGAGGGGTTTATCGGCTCAGCCGGAAGGACTCACCTATATGTTAATTATTATCCTTCGGAGGCGGGGAAGGCCCTAAAATCTGTCGTCACGGCGAAAAGGCCTAGTTTGGTGCTAAAACTATCACCCGTCATGTGAGGCGTTAAGATAGTTGCCATGCCAACAAGCCTCTACCCAAGACTTGAAACTAGCCAACTGTGCAGACCACTGTGCTGGCAGCAGGTTAACACCCAGGTCTGAGGACTAACAAACTGCATGGACCAGTGTAGCCTACTGGCAGTAGGTTAATACCCAGATTCTGTAAGGTATCCTTAGATATGGGATAGGTCAGGAAACTCTCCGTCTTTATACCTGCCTGCACTGACCAGTGTAATAACAGTTAGGTTAAGACCAAGAGGTTGACTAGAGCTTTGTGTATAGCAGAATGCACTGACCTGTGTACTCACAGTCCTGGTCACACCCCGAGTTTGTCAGCTACTCCAATCCCACCCTGTCTGCCTTCTTCTGATTCTGGTAACATAGTCACACCGTCATCGTAGTCGAGTGTGAGTCGTTTGAAGGCAAGACGGGCATGGTGGGCAGCATGTTTATCTGGAGAGCACGCGGGCACAACCCGGGTAGTTGCGCATATGAGAGCGAGAGGGATTTGGAATCTCACTTTCAAACTCGGCGGGCACCCGGAGTGAGGCTATGTGGGACTCGCTTCTTCTTCGTTTTTCCGAACTGCGGTGTTTCTTCTCGGCTCTGTGGTGTATATTTTCTCTCTTCCTAAATGGTTCCTTTTTGTATTCTCGTTCTTTCCTTTCTTATGATTCTTGGGCGCTTCGGTCTGGTCTTTGGTTCTTCTTGTTCTTCCTTGGTCTTCTGTTTCTCGTTTACTTCCCGTTTTCTCTTCTGTCTTCCTTCCTCCTTTCTTGCTGTTTCTTATGTCCTTCTTCTTATTACTCCTACGTCTGTCGTCTTCTCTTTCTCGTATTTTATCCATTACACACACTCGTGGACTGGTCTGATTTTCTTAACCCGGGAGCTGCGGGGAGACTCTTAAGAGTTCCCCCGGCGGACTGCGGGAAGACTCTTGAGAGTAAGTAAAATAAAAAATCAACTTTTGACATCGAATTTATTTTTTTTTTTTTTTTTATTTATTTATTTATTTTTTTTTTTTTGGCCCCTGGGCCATGCAAAATCTCAGTCCTCTACCTCCCCTCCTTCTCCACTTTCCTCCTCTCCTTCAGTTATCACCTATTTTCCCTATTATTCCCTTATTCTGAGGTATATTTTCGTGCTAACATTAGCGAGTTGCAAGCAGGGTGTTGTCATCACTGATGGCAAGCGAGTGCAAGAGAGAGAGAGAGAGTATCGATCGACTGTGTCTCAGTGGCCTTGGGGGAAATTGGCGGGAAAGCAGTTTGCCTCACCCATACATTATACAACTCGCGGGCTATATCTCCGATTTTGACCATCCAAACGCTGTTTTCACTCGTTTTATTGTTGTTTCAGGTTAATACCTTTATAATCAACCCATAATAGGCGCATATGGATAATTATTAATGCTATTAATGGTACAATGAATATTTTAGTGACGGAAACACCTCAAATACGTCAGCACAGGGGGACGTTTTCAATTACCCCCATGCGCACTTGTTAGGTTAATTAATACCCTTCAATTTAATAGCCTACTCAAGCTCTGCAAAAGATCGAACAAGGTCCTGAAGATGTGTTGCATACCGAGAAATAATCCCATCTCGCCAACAATAAACATAAAGGTCTTGTTTTGGGCGTTGCTTCTTGTCCAAAGTTACCTATAGGCTATATCTTCTTAAAAATAATCGTTTTCTGTTAATTTAAAAACCGCGATCCCTTGACCAGACTATAGTAAAGCTAAATGTTGAGCTGTGCACATTCATACAATTTTTAGAGATTCTTCCACCTCCCATGTTGAGTATTCCCAGTATTGTATCCTGTGACGTCATGGTAAACAGACCAGTTATCGCTACATAAAATGAGTTAAATAAGCTATATATATATATATATATTATTTCCATGTTGTTAGGACACATTGCTTAAAGTTCTTCAGTATCATTTCCATAAAACCAAGCAGATCACAATGGATATTGTAGTTTAATAGGTTTTTTCCCTGGAGTTGACCTTTAATAAAATCTGAATTACTTCCTCCCTCCCTTCCCCCCTCTCTTACTCTCTTATACTGTAACTCTCTCACAAGATCTCTGTTGAATGTTCTTGATAACTCTGTCTTATCTGGTCACCAACACTCTTAACAAGTCATAAATATATGCTTTCCTCTCGATTACATGATGGAGGTAAACCCGTCCGGCTGGCTCAGTTGATAGCGTGCCTGATTCCCATCTTGAAGGTCTCGCGTTCAATCCCCGCTTAGATTGAAAAGTTTTTCTGGGATATAGCCGGCGGTTACCATCTCCCATGAGCAAGGGGGATGGGTAATGGTCTCTGGTAGACTAAAGAAAGCCAAGCGCTTGTGAATCCTCGAAGGAGGTGATACGGGCGCTATATAAGTAACCAGAAGATTATTATTATTATTATTATATAGCCTAGTATTTGTTAGAGAAAAGTATAGAATTAGAGGGAATGTGATAGGTGTGTAGGCTACAATTTTAATAAGAAAATATAAGTCAATTGATAAAGGAGACATACAAAAAGTAGTGGGCCTGATTTTATATATGTGTGTGTGTGTGTGTGTGTGTGTGAGAGAGAGCTGTGTGTATGTGTATATAGACTGGAACCTCTCAGTGTTATCAAAACACTTAGTCATATCAATCATATTTCAACCTTATCAGGTTCCCTTAAGTATTATCAAACTACTATCAGCACACTTAATTAAATCGATACTGCTAATCAGGTGATACTTTTTGCTTCATAATTGTTTTAAGCATGTTCCTTTCTTCAAATAAATGTTGAAAATTACACAATAGCAATATTTAGAACAGACACATATCGTATAATGTTTTTATTTTGAATTTTTGACCCATGGTAGTGATCAAGCCGAAATATAATTATGTTTGGGTAGCAAACAAAACAGACATTGTATATAGTCAATTTACTATAATAATAATAATAATAATAATAATAATAGTAATAGTAATTATTATTATTATTATAAAAAAGTCCTTGTCATTATAAAAGTGGGCAAGATACACACACACACTCATTCTCACACACACACACTGCATTTTACAAACTGTTTGTGTGTATGTGATCAAAAAGTCCTTTTGTCATTCTAAAGGTGGGAAAGATACCCACCCACGTACACACACACACACTCAAGCACAAGTGTGTGTGCGTGTTTGTGCATCTGTCCATTCCTTCTCTAATGACTAATATGCCCTTCCTTAGGATTAACCTTTAAACAGCGAAGCTATGTTACTTCAAAGTGCCCGCCGTGCGAAGGTATTTGCTTCAATTCTGACGAAAATCATCATATTTACCATATATAATAAAATACCCCCGAAAGAGATGCCCCCCACCAACCTTCCGACCAACAACCCAGTAACAATTCCGCAAGAACCAGCACGAAAGCCGGCTGGGACGAAAGGACCCAACAGCCGGAAGGAGCGGGACGCACCCAAAAGATCAAAGGAAGCCAACACGGCCGGAAAGCAAGAGATTCCAAAGGCACGTCGATCAAAAGTGGTATACTCCCAACCTTTCGAATATGCTAGGTTCGTGCGACGGGACCGAGGGACCGACCCCAACACGGCCGGAAAGCAAAAGGCCCCAAAGGCACGTCGACCACAAGTGGTACATTCCCAACCCTTTTAACATCCAAGACACCCACACAACACACCTAACTATAATAAGATGCCGTCACCCATGGAGGTATTCAATTCTTAGATAAGCCCAGACCATCCCCAATTTCATTATGCAGGCCTGTGCTTAGGTAAGGGTCGTGCCGGACAACATCGTCGTATTTATTTCGCGTGAGTTTGGTTACGTTTTCAAACTCGGTACAACCGCCTCGAAATGTCACTTATGAATAATCCGACCTCAAATCAACCTACTGAGATTAGATTCCTTAGAACGATGGCTAAGATGCCGTCATTCATGCATGCATTCATTCCTAGGTTAACTAACTTTTATCCACAATATTATTCCTCTTCCATTCTTTCCCACAGCTGTTATACGTCTAATCAATCACCCCTTCTAGTCCACAGTCCACACTGCTCTGTTTCGTATCTCTGTTGATTTATATAAATTAATTATGACAAATCTGCATACGATCCTCTCCAGAGAGAACCAGGGAAGCGACCTAGTTCTCTCTCCATTTAACCCAGCAAGTGCGGCAAGACTTATATAAGGCATACCGGTGGGCTACGGGAAGCCTTATATAATCCAAGGCCTAAAAAAAAAACATTTAAATCAGCCCAGTATAATTTTTTTGTTTTGCCCCTTGGCCATGCCAAATATCACTCCTCCACATCCCCTCCTTCCCCCCTTCCCCCCCCCCCTTCAATTATCACCTATTCTCCCTGTTATTCCCTTATTCTTAGGTATATATTCATGCTAACATTAGCGAGTTGCTAGCAGGGCGTGGTCATCTGTGTTACCAAGCGTGGGAAAGAGCGAGAGAGAGACTACCACGCAACAGTGTCTCTCCAGCCGTCGTTGCTAGCAGGGCATGGTCATCTGTGTTACCAAGCATGGGAAAGAGCGAGAGAGAGACTACCACGTAACAGTGTCTCTCCAGCCGTCGTGACGGCTGGCTGGCTGGCAGGCTGGCAGGCCATAAGTTATGTAACTCCCGGCCTCTATCGTCGATTTTGATCATCCAAACGCTGTTTCCACTTGTTTTATTGCTGTAACAGGTTAATACCTTTATAATCAACGTAAAATAGGCGCATATGGATAAGTATTAATGATATTTATGGTACGATGACGATTTGAGTTTAGGAAACAGTCTAAATACCTCCGCACAGGGAGGGGTGGCCAATACCCCACCTACGCAGCGGAGAGGTTAAGAAGATAAAACGTATGTAGCCCCATGCTCAGGGGATCGTTTCTAGTAACTAAGTAATTGTATAATTGAACTTGAGTTATTCAACCAGGTTCCAAACTTTTATTATAACGACGGCTACGATGCCGTCATTCATGCATGTAAACATTTCCTAAGTTAACTCTCTTTTATCCACAAATACTTGCGTAGCAACAGCGTGCCCAGTTGTAACCTTTTGAGTCGCCCTGTCGTTCTCCTCTCCCATACCAACCCAAATTCACAACCTCCCCTAATAAGACGCCATCAGGATGTTTTATTTCGTGCCGAGTAAGTCATTTCTCAAGCTCCTGTAAACAGAGAGTACAAACCTATTCTTGTACCTCCTTTAACTAACCTCTAACCTCATTAACCACCACTACAACCTGGGACAGTAAAGTCAAGCATGTGAGGCTATTCCCCCCCCCCCCTCACTCCCCTTGAAGAGGGTAAGTTCCCCCTTCCTGACTTGCACTTTTTAACAAAATCACGGTTCATTATACCCACGAGTGAGTCTCGTGAGTGAGAGCTAGATTAAAATAATGATCAATCATAACGAAATATATAACCCCCAATATCCTCAACTAATATAGTAACCCCATTAACGTAAAAAATGCCATACCCCAATATTCAAGGCCCAGCTGGCACCCAACCCAAGAGGATACCCCCAGCCCTCGGCCGGCGCGCTGTTCCCCCTCGCGGAAGTCTACAGGCATCCTGATGCCCACCAAATTCTTGCCAGAAATCCCGGGTGCCTCTAACCCATACCAACCTCCAAGTTCTAATTCCAGCCTAAAAATCCTATCCTTTCCCGCTCCTAACTAACCCCCAGAGTCCCCCTTAACCCGTCTTAGATTCCTAATAGCATTTCAGCTAGATCAGAGAAGGATACTTTAGTGAAATATTAACGTATACTGCCTTACCGCCTAAGCCGGAAGGCGCCAAGAAAACTAGAATTCCCCTCCCCAACATCCTCCTCTAAACCCCCTCTTAATAATTTGTCTTAGAGTAAAGATGTCAGAAATGTCGAATCATATTGCGGCCTACATACTAACTTTATACTAGACCTTTTTCATTACCCTCCTAAGTCCAGGGATTAAATTAATTTGTTTTCCCCTCCAACATCCCAAATCTAGAACATTCGAAATACCCCCCTGACCCCCCCCTGTATAAACTTTTTCCGCGCAAAAGCGCATCAGTTGAATAGTAGCCAGTCCACGTAACGGATGTGACGCTCTCGTGGATGCTTACAAAACACTCCAACCTCAGGATACAGTGATTCTCGGTGCCCGCGATCAAAGTTAATCTGTGAGGAAGTAAATTAACCCTTCACGAATATTTTCTTGCAATTGGGAGACCAAGAGCAAGATTATACCCGTGAACAACCGATTTACAAACCTGTTGATTGTCTCATAAACGTATTGAAAGCCGGCCTCGCCACTACCTTGTGCTTACGAGCAATCATAACTCATAACCGGTCTAGGGTAGAAAGATCTTGTTATGTTAGAAGGGATTACGCGAGTTAGGAGAAAGCTCGGCGAGAAGAATTCCTGGGCAACAATTGTCTGTTGACACAAAAGGCGTAAAGCCGCCTGCACGCCCCGAACCTCCCATAAGGCCAGAATAGTTAAGAAAAGTCGCTTCTCCCGATTGTCTTACGTTAATTCGATACATTGCATCACCGGCCGTGCCGGAGACAGTGTCATTCAAGGCTTTCAGTAGGAGTCCCATATTGGCGTGTCATCACCGGCTCACATGCAAGAAGCCCATCTGTAAAATCTTCTCTACACTCCCGGACAACTGGACGGCCAAGGAGTCGCTGTTAGCCCCCAACACACCAGCTCAATATAACGAGGAAATTATATGACAGGCTAATTCTCGAAGTACTAGTGTACGGTATAAAGAACTCAACCAATGTATTTAATTAATACTCAAAGTCCTGCGGTTAAGAAATAAGTGATTACTAAGCTAGGGGAGAGCAAATATATCAGGACAGTAAAATAGGCGACTTGAGAAAGCAATTTTCAAATAAGTGATTGTGATTAATTACCATAAAACCTTTTGAGTCGCCCCACTGATATTTATGTCCTAAGTGTTACTCCACCTAGTTTACCTAGCTACCGTTTACTCCCTTTACGTTAATTCTTGGGAGATAACCCAATTGCTTATAATTGCATCTTTGAGTTCAAATCAGATTACCAGAGAGTTAATTGACGAGATCCCTAGCCTTGTGATTTGTGTAACCTACGTATCGTTGAAGTAATGTGATCAGAAGAATAATTCCTGAACGTTGGAAGTGGGAAGCGAAAGAACTCTATCCAAATCCGCGAGCAGTGCTAAGAGATTAAGTCCAAAAGTGTGCACCTGACTTATCCAATTTGCCATTGTTTCGAATGTACATATAACCAATATTCTACCAGTGTTTTTCGGAGAAGAAAGCTGCATTATAAACCATTTACTCTGATATTATTTATGCCCCCTATTGCTTCTATTTGTGTTCTGTGCATGAAGTCCCATAGTCCAGTCCTGCGGAACCCACCTATACCAAGTCCCATAGGTAGTCCTGCGGAACCCACCTATACCAAGTTAATCCTGTATAAAATCAGGGCATAACACATAACATTATCACTTCTCCATATGCACCTATTTTATTTTTAATATGAACATAATATTATGAACATTGAAGAGCAATAAAAGAAGTGGTAACAGCAATTGGCTTGTGAAAAATGTATATTTTAGCCCCACGGTCATATCTGATGCGGACCGGCGAGAGACAAACATGATACATCCATGCTCTCCACCGTCTTGTATGTTACTGAGACATAGGGGATGTCTCAGACTGGCTGGAGGGTCAAAGAAAGACTCCCCCATCCCCCCCCTCCTCTTTCCCAGCCGTGCTCGCGCAAAAATACTCAATAAATATCAGGAATAATCGGGAAAATACCCGCTAATTGAGGAGGGGGAAGAGAGGGGAAAAGGGAGGGGAAGGGGGGGGGGGACACAAGTGGAGGAGTGATAGTAGGTATGGAGGGGAATTATATCACCTAATCACATATTGCTTTATTTTGAGTGCCAGTGGGGTGTTTTGATTTTTTTTTTTTTTTTTTTTACGCCTTAGCTCTATAGAGGACGCTCGCCGTCCACCAGTAAAACCTCTATAGAGGATGCTCGCTGTTTATGGGTTAAAGAGTCCCTAATCAGGTATCAACCCCTCCCACTCTGTCTTTCTCTCCCTCTCTCTCGCTCTCTCTCTCCAATATGAAATGTTGTGAATTAACTCATAAACTGCGAAGCCATGGTAGTTCAAACCCTCCCGCCAAGCGAAGATATTTGGTTCTATTCTGACCAAAATCGTGATATGTAACATATATATAATTATTACTTATCCATATGCACCTATTTTGCTTTTAATATGAACATATGAACATTTAAGAGCACTAAAAAAAATGGGAATAGCATTTGGGGGGAGAAAAAGACAAATTATTGGCTCAAGGCTGTATCATGAGGCGATAGTTGGGGGGACGTATATCCTCCCTCTCTGAGCTCACAATTAGCGATACTGGTGAGTCTGAGTAGAAATCTCTGTGTTGCAAGGATCTCTAGCTGCCTCATCCTTGTTAAAGAGACCAGGAGGGTGAAATGCGCGCCAAAAATTATCAGACAAAAGGGGAAATAAGAGGAAAAATAGATGATAATTGAGGAGGTGGGAAAAGTAGGGGAAGGGGTTGGGGGGGTTGGGACACATATGTAGGAGTGGTAGCAAGTAATGGAGGGGAATTATCCCACCTAATCACAAATTGCTTTGTTTTGAGTGCCACTGGGATGCTTTGAAAGTTATTTTTTTATGCCTTGGATCTTAACCTAACAAGTGCGCATGGGGGTAATTGAAAACGTCCCCCTGTGCTGACGTATTTGAGGTGTTTCCGTCACTAAAATATTCATTGTACCATTAATAGCATTAATAATTATCCATATGCGCCTATTATGGGTTGATTATAAAGGTATTAACCTGAAACAACAATAAAACGAGTGAAAACAGCGTTTGGATGGTCAAAATCGGAGATATAGCCCGCGAGTTGTATAATGTATGGGTGAGGCAAACTGCTTTCCCGCCAATTTCCCCCAAGGCCACTGAGACACAGTGGATCGATACTCTCTCTCTCTCTCTTGCACTCGCTTGCCATCAGTGATGAAAACACCCTGCTTGCAACTCGCTAATGTTAGCACGAAAATATACCTCAGAATAAGGGAATAATAGGGAAAATAGGTGATAACTGAAGGAGAGGAGGAAAGTGGGGAAGGAGGGGAGGTAGAGGACTGAGATTTTGCATGGCCCAGGGGCAAATAAAAAATAAAAAAATAAAAAAATAAAAATAAAAAAAATAAAAAAATAAAAATAAATTTTTTTTTTTTTTTTTCGATGTCAAAAGTTGATTTTTTATTTTACTTACTCTCAAGAGTCTTCCCGCAGTCCGCCGGGGGAACTCTTAAGAGTCTCCCCGCAGCTCCCGGGTTAAGAGTCTGGCCGCATTCGCCCAGTAGAACCTCTTAACCCGGGAGCTGCGGGGAGACTCTTAAGAGTTCCCCCGGCGGACTGCGGGGAGACTCTTAAGAGTCAGAGAAAACAAAAATCAACTTTTGACATCGAAAACAAAATATTTTTATTATTTTTATTTTGTTATTTTTTTATTTTTGTTTGGCCCCTGGGCCATGCAAAATCTCAGTCCTCTACCTCCCCTCCTTCCCCACTTTCCTCCTCTCCTTCAGTTATCACTTATTTTCCCTGTTATTCCCTTATTCTGAGGTATATTTTCGTGCTAACATTAGAAATCCGGTTGCAGGGTGTGATCATCACTGATAGCAAGCGAATGCAAAAGAGAGAGAGAGAGAGAGAGAGAGTATCGATCGACTGTGTCTCAGTGGCCTTGGGGGAAATTGGCGGGAAAGCAGCTTGCCTCACCCATACATTATACAACTCGCGGGCTATATCTCCGATTTTGACCATCCAAACGCTGTTTTCACTCGTTTTATTGTTGTTTCAGGTTAATACCTTTATAATCAACCCATAATAGGCGCATATGGATAAGTATTAATGCTATTAATGGTACAATGAATATTTTAGTGACGGAAACACCTCAAATACATGCGCACAGGGAGAGGTGTCTAATTACCCCCATGCGCACTTCAGAGGTTAAGAGTATGGCAGCAGTCCCTGGGTTAAACATTTTTCTTAGTGTTATAAGTTATTTATTTGTATGCTCGCTATCATCTATAATTTATTACCTCACATTTATGCACATTTAATTGTAAAATAAACTAAGCTTGATGTATTTTAACCCTTTCACGCATTTATGACACAGAGGTTGCCAGATTAGCAATAAGGAATAGAGTTATCTCACTCTTATAATTCTATCTATCTATCTATATGCTCCGGCCCAATCCCCACTTTTCCTATTTTTTATTTTTATTTTCCTCTATTTTGTTATTATTATTATTTGTTTTTGTTTGTATTTTCTTGGGGGTGGCCGACTCAAGACAGAGCAAGAACAGGAAAACACAAAACACAAGTCAAAACAGCAAAAAAACACAGACAAAACACAAAATTCACACACATCTAGGTCACCCAGGAGAATACCCAGAGACCAGGGCCACCAAGGTCGCTCCAGCACTCCCCCGGCCCCCGACCAAAAATTAGTTTTCTGCCCACAACTAACTCAAAGACAACTGCAGAGGTTGAAGTAACTAAACTAAAGGTTTCTAAATACCCCTGATGGTAACATAGGCTTTAAAGTATACCCAATAGGCTCAAAATCGCGTCATATGTCGGAGAGGGTTAAGGCTCCATGCAAACCCATGTGGTGATAAGAAGTGGATAATTTGCCTTGTATTGAGTTTCTTTATTTATCTTATTTCTAGCATATACTTGCTGAATTGGAGGCTGTATGTTAAGGAGGGGGTGACCTGTTTTTGTTCTGTCCTTTTCTATCTTTCTCTGGCTTGTATCCATTTGGCCCCATTCAGTCTACTGTTTTAAGACATTTATCCCCATCCAGGTGTCAATTTTTTACTGGTGAGCGGTAGCGAGCCAGCATATTTTTTATTTTTGTTTGACAGCAGGCTAAATTTGTAAATTTTTCGATAGAAAAATTTCTCCGGCGAAGCCGGATTTTTTCATATAATGCTGGCTCGCTATCGCTCGCCAGGAAAAAATCGACACCTAGATGGGGATAAACGTCTTAAAATAGTTGGCTGAATGAGGCCGAATGGATAGGCTACAAGCCAGAGAAAGAGAGAAAAGGACAGAAATAACAAAAAGCAGGTCAACCCCCTTAAGCCTAGTTTTTTCAGCTGCTACATGATTTTGGGTTCCACACTTCGGCCACTGGGGTTTGTGGGGGCCTCTTCTGCATCTGGGTTGATATGATGGGTGATTTCTCTTCCTCCTTATCCCTACTCAGGCATATGGGCCAAAAAATATGCGTAAAACAGGTTTTTCGCGAATATTTCACGGCCGGAGGCCAATGTCAAGAAGTTTTGAAGACGAGCAGTCAGTTCGCATCGTCCTACAACTGGGAAAGGGTGTGAGCCGCCGCTCTCTCTCCTCCCCTTTCCTGTACCAACCTGTCCGGTCAACATATGGGGTCCATAATCCCAAATGTGTACTACAAATTTCACCTTCCTATCAAACTTTTTATTAGCCCCAGTCCGCCCCCAGAGTTCTGCCTTGTTGTCACCCAAGACCCTCAGCCATACCCTCCACAGCCCTGCAACCAAATTAATCCAGCTTATGTAATGTATGAGATATGCCTCACTTTTGTTGACCCTTTTTTTCACTATTTTTTTTATTTTTTTTTTATATATGACTTAATATTTACAGTAGTGTAATTTGCTCTTAACATAATATTAAGCATTAATTGTAGTTTCTATTGGTAACAAGAAATTTAAAATCCATCAATCAGTTTTCCGGTGAGAGCCGTTTAAAGTGCCGGTCCCCATATGGGGCCACATTGCTAATATCGTTACACTTCTGGAACATTACTTGAGCAGGGTTATTATAACCCTTTGAGTACCAGCGACGTGTGTTATCTTTCATTCTAGCTATTTTTAGTCGATATTATGCAGCTTAGGAAGGATCTGCAGTAGTTAACAGGGTTGATTGAAAAGTTGATATTTATAGTAAAATTAAATATTACTGTAATAACTTATAACGCTGCTATCGTTGATACCAGAGCTGTTAATACTATGGGTAATATATAACTTGCCAGTAATCAAATATATCGTAGCAAAATTCAGTATTTATAATATACTGGATTATTATAGATGGAAATGCCAAAACAACATAATAATAAAAGGTCACAAGATATATTTCTATGTCGTATTTTGTACATCAATATCTAAGCTTAGATTAAGATTAAGGGGGGTCACCTGCTTTCTTATCTTTCTCTCCTTTTCTCTCTTTCTCTGGCTTGTATCCATTCGGCCCCATTCAGCCAACTGTTTTAAGATGTTTATCCCCATCCAGGTGTCAATTTCTTCTTGGCGAGCGATAGCGAGCCAGCATTGTATGGAGAAATCCGGTTTCGCCGGAGAAATTTTTCTATCGAAAAATGTACAAATTTAGCTTGCTGCCAAACAAAAATATATATACAGTATAAGCTGGCTCGCTTTCCGCTCGCCAGGAAAATATTGACACCGGGATGGGGGTTAACATCTTAAAACAGTAAGCTGAATGGGGCCGAATGGATACAAGCCAAAGAGAGAGGGAGAGAAAGAGAAAAAAAAGCGAGGTGGGCCCCCTTAAGACAATAATAAACACAATATATTATTACTAAAACTATTTAAAGTTAACACGAGGTTACTATTGAACATTCACCTGAAGTCCTTCGTTATATAACATATTGTATCTACCAGACTGGACCTTCTATAGACCCTAATTTATAAACTGTTGATTCTATTGGCATTTCTCATAATATGGATATGTATTTAAGGGGAGGTTTTTAGTGTGTTTCTTAGACTTCCATCAAGCTTGAACTTCCAACCCCTCGACTCCCTTTCAAGATAAATTTGTACATTTTTCGGTAGAAAAATGCCGATTCCTCTTAAATTACAGGCTCGCTATCGCTCGCCAGGAAAAAATCGACACCTAAATGGCACGAAAGGTCTTAAAAGTGACATAAATGGGGCGAAAGTTCTTTAAAACGCCAAACTAATGGGGCGAAGGTCTTAAAAGCTCAAAAGCAATGGGGATAAACATGAGGGAGAGAGGGGTAAAGAAAATAATCCCTCAAGTGGAAATCTCCCCTTTATGATGAGTGGATACAAAATGGCGATGTTGATAGTACCAGAAGCTTTCCTAATATGGTCTATACAGTATACAAATTCGTAATTATAAAGCCGGTATCACACGAGAGCTTTTATAGTCAACATTCGATGATCAACAATTTCCTGGCAACATTTCTGGAATATTTTGCACTGGTATCAGAAACTAGACTTGATGATAGATGAACTTAGGCAACCGAAATATTTTATATGTTGACCTCATAAGCTGCCAGACCAGTTTTAAGGATAAATGTTGAGTGAAAAAGTGCTCGTGTGATACCGGCTTAAGTGTATTTGCAATTACCTATTATATATTATAAGGTGTAAGATTAATTTAGTTATTTTTAAGGGAACTTGGGCCAGTTTTCTGGACCATTTTCTCCCTCATGTTTAGCCCCATTAGTTTTCAGATGTTGAGATGTTTTGCCCCATTAGTTAGTCGATTTTAAGACCTTTCGCTCCATTTCTTCGTCAATATTTAGACCTTTTGTGCTATTTAGGTGTCGATTTTTTCCCTGGCGAACTATAGTGAGCCTGTAATGTTGGAAGAACCGGCCTTTGGCCGGGAATTTTTTCTACCGACAAATTTACAAATCAATCTAGAAGGGGGATCTAATGGATGTTTTTTTTTTCTAAATTTGATGGAGGTCTAGTGAGGAAACTAGAAAAATAATGAATACATACAAAAATCGCCCAAAAAGTGAACCATCCCCCCTTAAATACATATATTATTCACCAGACCAACGAACTGGTCATTATGACTAACACATTTGGTAAAATAACTTGACACACAGTTAGTTAAAATAGGACTTCAGAGGCTATCAACCCTTCTGGATTATAAGCCAGCACACTGTAAGTCAAGATTAGTGTCAGGACTAGCCTACAGCCCTTTTCGAGAACTTCAGTCCCTTGTTGACGTACAGCCTTTGAGAATATAATTTCATATTTGTTACTGATAGGCTACATTTAAGTGTTTAGTGTGTTATGTTGATCTGGTCTGTGTGGTGTGCGCGCGCACTTGTGTCTGGCTCTATTCCAGCTCAACGTAATTAACTTTTATTAATGTTACGTCCATAACCATTTCATTTGACCTATAATGTATTGCAGGCTGTATTGGTAGTTATGATACTTCATGGTATTATGATGATTGCGGCAGAATTTCAATTTTGTTAGAAACGGGAATGGCTATGTAAAACAAATTAGGGCCCCCTATCATATTAGTTTTCCCCCTGTTTCCTGTTAATTGGTTATGGCATCACACACCCTCGTTCCTGATTGGCCAGAGAGCTCCTTGTTTGGGATGGGATGTTCATAGGGTATTTTCACCTTCGACGGCAATCCCCCGCAAGCGATGTTAGGTATTAGCTGTGTTGAATGATAATTGCAGTGGCTGGGTGTGTTGCCCTACTATGAAGTATATATATTATATAATGAGATATGAGTATGTGTGGCTGTGTGGGTTGGCGATACGTGGTATGTGTGGCAGTTGAGTCTACAGTATTAAGTGTCTGGAATGTGTCAAGGTACACATCTATTGGGCGGTTTGCTCCGATTTAACTTCTCCGATATTGGACAGTTGTGGCATTCTAGTAGTGTCGTGCAGGGCCGTTAATTACGTATGATATTTTTGTCTCTCCATACGAGATTGTTTGTGACAAATTTGGCCCTGGCTTCACTACGGATGCAGGTCATTTTAGGACTGCCCAACGTAGGCCTATTGATAATTCACTGATAGGTTATAATTGGTCACATATAATTAAAGTAAAGTAGAGTACATTATTATTACACAGCTTTGGTTGGATCTGCCCCAGTAATTGACGTTACGGTGCTAGGTTAGGTGAGTGTGAGTTTCATGTATAAATTCAACTGCACACTCGATGTTCTATAGTTTATTCGCTGTAAGTAGGCGAGGAATCATGACCTCTATCCTCTGTAACTCAAAAAATGCTAGAGCAAATGGGCTGTAAATTTCTACACCTATTCCCTAGCTGGCCCTTCCCAAATGGTAGAAATATTAGCTCGATTACTCTAGTCGTTTTTGAGTTACAGAGGTTAGAGTTCATGATTTCTCGCCTACTTACAGCGAATAGACTATAGTCATGGAACTGGTTTGGGGGATTGTTTGTGCACTTCTTGTCCCCAGAGAGCCTGGAATCATGGGTTAAGTGCTCTATCTGTTGCAGAATGGTGGATGGTTGGTAGAGAGACTTTCGAGGTGCTGGTAGTCTAATAGTCTAGTAGTCCACAGATTTAGGAGTCTCACCTGATATTCATAACTAGTGTAGGCTACACTATGGTTTTCAATTACTGTTTCCTACATACATTCTGTTCTTCCACATGATCTTTATGTATAAAAGTAAAATTAGTGTGATTGAAATTATAGTATAGTTTGCCATGCATCAGTTGACTAATCAGATGAATTAACCTTTAAACACCGAAATAATGGTATTTGAAAGTGCTCGCCAGGCGAACGCATTGAGGCTCATTCCCGACGAAAATCGTCATTATCCGATAAATAACGTTATTACTTATTCACATGTGCCTATGTTTTCGTTTAATATGAAGATATTAACATGTAACAGCAATAAAAACAAGTGGGAATAGTATTTGGGGGGTGGAAAAGACAAAGTATTGCCGACCGGTTCATTCATGAGAGGAGAGCCGGCGCCGCGCACACCCTCCCCCTCTCACTTATCGATCGACACTGACGCCTTGTAAGTGAAATCTCTCTCTCGCCACAATCTCTATATGCCTCCCTTTCGACCTTGAAACCGGGTGGGGGATATTGGCACGGAAAATAATCTGATAAACAAGGGAATAAGAGGAAAAATAGGTGATAAATTGAAGGGGGGGGGGAGTTTGGACACATGTGGAGGAGTGATAGGAGGTATGGAGGGGAATTATCTCACTTAATCACATTCCTTTGTTTTGAGTGCCAGTGGGGTCTTTTAAAAGGCTTTTTTTAGGCTTTGGATCTTAAGAGTCCCGTTGCCTTCGCCTAGTAAAACCTCGTTGCCATTCCCTGGTTAAGAGTCTCGGCGCCTTTCCCGGATTAATGACTGCATAGCAAACTACATTTACAATTCAATCACACTGCTTTTATTATTTTCTGTGTAAGTAGGAGACAAAAAGCAAAGCTTCCTGTAACGAGTGTCCCCCCCAAATGGAAGATTGACATTAAACAGCGTTGTCCTTGATCCAGTCTATGTAATAAGTGACTTCAGCGTATATGCCAGGGAAGCCAGGGCGAGCACAGCCAAAACCAGTGGACACAATACCGGCTAGATAATTAGTGTCACTATCCCGACACACTAGAGGGCCTCCAGAGTCACCCTGGCAAGAGTCCTCTCCACCTTCAGGTAATCCGGCACACATCATGGAGTCCTCAATCTGGTCCGCTCTGTAGGACTTGCGACATTCTTCATCTGACACAATGGGCACCACCACCTTCTGTAGTAACGAAGACACCCGGCCGCCCTCCTTTATGTAGCCCCAGCCAGACACCGTACATAATCCAGAGGCACGGTGACCCTCCTCTGGTAGCTGTACGGCCTTCACATGCTGGTTGAGACTGAGGGCTCGTGATAGCTTCAGCAGGGCCACATCGTTACTGAGGGAATTGTGGTGGTAGTGCTCATGTTGGATTATTTGGGAAATGGGAATGACCTGTTCACTGCCTCCATCAATGTCTAGGTTGATCACTCCGGCCACAATCTGTAAGGCAACCAAAACAAAAAAAGCACATATTTACTACAGAAGACTTTAAAACCCGTATTGAAAACATTAGCCACATTTCATTGAACAGATGGCACTGCTGTATGAAGTGATGGGAAAAAGAATCAGCTTATGGCTATTCTGACAGCGATTTAAAATCATCCAATCTTGACAAGATAGCAGAAATATTTTCACTTTCACATGCTATATACCCTACAATTAGTCACAACAAATAACAAGAGCTGTCTGGTCAGCGCCACATTTATTTTTTTCTATGTGGATGAGGGAGACAAAATGCAGAACTGCCTATGACGAGTGCCTCCCCCAGAGGGCCAAACTCAAGGAACGTTCGAGCCAAAATGCCTGGACACACAGAGTTTGAAGCAATTTAAGTCATAGGATGAGGGAAAAAATGGGTTCAGGGAGAGAGTTCCAGAGCTCGGCTGTTGAATAGAAGAAAGACTGGGAATATTGGTTCACTGTTGAGTTGGAGAGTTGCACAGAGTAGGAGTGTGATTGTGTTGCAAGATGGGTGCTAAGTGCTCTACATAGAAGGGGTGGTATCCACTGAGAGAGCTCTGAGGAACACTGATTATTGTAATAGCGGTAGAATAGTGAGAGAGAAGCAACATTGAGGCGAGGAGAGCGAGACTGCAGTGAATTGGTGAGTGGACGTGAGTCGATGATGCAAAAGGCTTTCTTTTCTACTTTGTCTAAAAGTGCTGTGCGATAGGAGTCTCCCCATACGTGTGAACAGTGTTCAATACATGGGTGCACTGTGCCTCTGTTCAGAGCAAGAAGCTGTGCAGTGGTAAATAACCCACGGAGGTGGTTGAGCACGCCTAGCTTCTGGGAAGATGTTTTAGCAAGAGTGGTTATATGATCTTTCCAAGAGAAATCAGAAGAAAAAGAGACCCCGAGAATATTAAGAGAAGATGAAGGTTTAATATGTATTTCGTTGAAAAGTAAGGGATAGTCTTGTAGAAGATTGTGACAAGTAGACAGATGGACAAATTGAATTTTGGAGGCACTGAATGTAACAAGACTTTCTCTGTCACAATCAGAGATAATAGAAAGATCAGAAGATAGGTGCACTATGGCCTCCTCATGTGAGTTTTGGAGTAACTGTTGGGACTTGGGAGGGATGTTGTGGAAAGCTAGTTGAATAGTGTAATGTAGTCATCAGCATATGAGTGAATGGGGGTGGAGGTGCAGTTGAGAAGATTGTTAATGAATATTAGAAAGAGAATTGGAGATAAGACAGAAGCCTGAGGAACACCGGAGTAGATAAGTTGAGAAAGTGAACGATGGCCATCCACAATCGCAGCTATGGAACGGCCAGACAGGAAATTATAGATAAAGGCGCAGATGGAGGGATAAAAACCGATGGAGGGTAGTTTGGATATTATAAATTTGTGCCAGACTCTATCGAAGGCTTTCGATATGTCTAGTGCAATAGAAAAAGTTTCACATAAGTCCCGAAAGGCGGATGATCATGAGTTAGTAAGATGAGAAAGAAGATCACCAGTAGAGTGGCCCTTTAGGAAACCATACTGGTGATCTGAGAGTAGATTAAGAGAAGATAAATGCTTAAGAAACTTGGAAATAAGAATAGTTTCAAAAACTTTAGTGATGCAAGAAATGAGAGCAATTGGACGATAGTTGGAGGGTTGAGAGCGGTCACCCTTCTTTGGGACAGGTTGAATGATAGCAAACTTCTAGCAAGAAGGGAAGATGATAGACGGAAGACAGTTTGCCTAGGCAGGGAGTCAGCACGGAAACACAGCTTATGAGTACAACAGAAGGAACACCATCCAGCCCGTGCAGGGAGGCTTACATATTTAAAAGAGTAAAACACCAACAGATATAGTTACGTAATAATTATTATATGAACTAATTTGCAAAAAGTTTGTGACTCGTTATTGCAATTTCAAGCTGTATATTGCATACATGATGTGTTGCATGACAAGGCTGCAGAGCATAAAGTATCATAATTATGGCATAACCCCATCAAATTGTCACATAAACTTGTGATATATCTTTATTAGTGAAGTTGAGTCTATTAGCTGGAACAATTGTTCACCTCCATTATGGTGGAATTTGGTAGCCATTTCCATGTTCAATTTGATACAAAAATAAGATGCACAAAAATTTCCACTTCTTCGGATTATTTACACTAAAATACCAAACTCCTTCTAAATCCTCAGCTAAAGTTTAGTATGTAACATTGTCTTAAATGTCTAAAATGGATCACATAGGGTTATAATAGTAAGGTAATAAATGTATATATATATAATATATATATGCTGACATGTTGGAGAAAAAGATTACTTATACTGAACCAATAATTTTATTTTTGTTATAGCCTCCTGGCCACTAAAAATTATTCATAAACTGAATCTAATAATCTAGCATTAATGAGAAAAATGAGGACAGACTTGATGGTAGTAAAAGTGAGTGTGTTAAAGTAAAGTGTTACCTGAAGGTGTTGTTGGTCTCTGCCGTGTACACAGTGAGCAGCCGTGATGACCCAACCAGCACTGTAGACGGAGGCCCCACAGAAGTGATAAGGGAACCCGTATGATGTGTCCTGGAGGCTCACTTGGTACGGTACATCCCCGGGCAGAGCGTCGTACGATGTGTCCTGGAGACTCACGTGGTACGCTACTTCCCTGGGCAGAGCGTCGTCACCACCTACTACCAGCACGCCTCTTGGGGACCTTGGTGGTAGGCCTGACCAGAATTACGCGTCTTAATAACTATTACTTCATTATATTTTTACCGCTTGGCACTTTTGCTCAGCTTCGGAAGAATCCTTCCGAGTCATGTAAAACTATAATTGAGAATATGCCACAGGTTTCTTATACTTAATAATATGAAATCAATGTCTTCTTACAGCCAAGAGGTAAATATACAAATATAGTCTGTTTGATTAAAGCTGGTGAGATACTGAATTATCCCCATCTTACTGTAATTACTCAGTTATTAAAAACATTATAAATTGTGAAAACTTGTCATAATATGATAGAGACATAGTACTTTCGAATATTGGCAATAATTATATATAATTCAGCTGCTAATAGAGTAAAGTACATGCCAAGATATATAATATAGACTATAACTAACCTATGACAGCAGACAGATGCATCAATATAGCCAAGATGGTGATGGTTTTAGTGTCCGCCATACTGTTGGTTATGTGACCAAGTCCCTCTCACACGTCTCTATTATATACCCTCCACAGTACCGGTACCATGGCAGCCTTATCACTACTTTATCTTGACACTTTAATCGATACTACGCCTCAGTTAATCACATCATCTTTCATCACTTCCTGTTGCACTCCATTTTGTAACAGTACTAACGTTATACAGATTATGTTCAGGTTTGACTGTACAGTATATTAGGCCTATCTAAATCAATTTCATATTTGAACATCATTTGCATTATCAGGCAAGAAACCACATGATAGTATACAAATTAGTTTCGTTTTAAGAATAACACTATTTGATTTACCGACATATTAAAAGCACGATCACCATAACGTTAAAAGACAAAATGCTACTGACCATTTTCCCCAAAATAATAAATCTTTAAGACGTGTGCTTCCCCTTATCCTATCACTATTGCGTTGAACAATAGACCTAGAGATAAGAGCACGGTTCTCCGGAAGGAGGTTAATCATGATGAATCATGGTGAGTTTGGTAATATCTTGACGGGGGTATTGCTTAATGATACGGATTAACCTCTAAGCTACACAGCCCCTGTAGTATACACCATACCCCTGTGCGTAGGTATTCTGATTAATTCCTCACTAAAATCGTTAATTTACCATAAATATAATTAATACTTATCCATATGCGCCTATTTTACGTTTAATATGAAGATAGTAACATGTAACAACAATAAAACAAGTGGGAATATTGTTTGGATGGTCAAAATCGCGAGTTATTACCGAGCGGTTCATTCATCATATGTGAGCCAGCCGGCCTCATTCATCATATGTGAGCCAGCCGGCCGTACACCCTCTCCTCTCGAGGGCTGAAGCCTTACTGACTTACTGACTTACTCCCTCACACTCTCCCAGTCTCTCCCTTACGCAAGACACTCGCTAGTCACATGACAACAGCATGGAACCGGCCTGGAGAGGGTGACACGAAAATATACCAATGAATAAGGGAATAACAGGGAAAATAGATGATAACTGATGGGGGGGGGGGAAAGGGGGGGAAGGAGGGGACTTTGACACATGTGAAGGAGCGATTGAAGGTATGGAGGGGAATTATCTCACTTATTTTTTTTTGTTTAAGTGCCACTGGAGTGTTTTAAATGTTTTTTTTTAGGCCCCGCAGTCGCTCAGTAAAACCTCTTAAGAGTCTCCCGGCAGCTGCCGGGTTAAACACACGATTGAAAGACACTATACCTGTAATATTGTAATTACCAACAACGACTTTGATTATTACAGCTAAATTATTGTTGAACTTTCACAAATATTTTCGGATGAAATTTGCTGCACATTACCATAATTAATATATTTGTGTAAAACAGTGTATTGTTAGCTTTCAAAGTTTATTTGTATGATTTTTTGAAAAATAATCTTACTTTGATTACTCTCATTAATATCTTAGCTCAGATATGTTCAAGTATACAGCATATTTATAGTTTGTGTTTCTTACTTATCAACAGGTATTTTATCCAGTCGTCAACATCACTCTATGCACTGATACTGATGCTGCTGCACTTTCAGTCATCATTTTTTTCTGGACCCCTCCAAATTTCCATGTCGATTCCCTGGCTGACCCTTCCTAAATGGTAGAAATATTTGCTGGATTAATCTGTCACTGCTTCAAGAAAAATAGCTTGGGTGTCTGGAAATGATGGGGGATCGAGCTTTTACTGCCCTTTGGAGATTTTGGCCTGTCACGATGTCTAGAACCCTTGCCTCGCCGAACTGGGGTACCAATGGCTAAATCTGTCTTATGAGAAGGTGACTGGAAATAAGACGTGGAACCAGATTCAAACTTATATTCGTATTCTCTTTCTGGGCTTTCGTTGTGTCTCGGCAAAGAGAAAAACACGTAGCTGCCTCCATTTGCTCTTCTGGATTTGTAGCTGGACTCGAATTCTTTTTCTTTACTATATGCCTTGGGTGAAGAGGACGTGCTTTCCTCGTGGCTCGGTAATGAAAAGAAAGATTTGTAGCTGCCTCCACTTGTTCTTCCGGATTTGTAGCTGCCTCCACTTGTTCTTCCGGATTTGTGTTTGGATTCTTGTTCTTCCTCTTTTCTATATACCTCAGGAAAAGAGAATGGAAGTTCCTTACCTTCTCTTTCTATTGAATCTGTTCTAGACTTTGATTCACCTTTCGAGTTACTGACAGAAAATAATGTGTGCTCGTATTCTCTTTCTGGGCTTTCATTGTGGTTCGGTAAGGGAAATAATGGTTTGTAGCTGCCTCCAGTTGTCCTTCCAGAATTGGACCTAGGCTCATGTTCTTTTTCTTTACTATAAACCTCCGGCGAAGAGAATAGGGTTTCCTCGTGGTTCGGCACGGAGAAGTAAGACTTATAGCTGCCTTCATTTCTTCTTCCGGATTTTAATCTGGATTCTCTGGATTCCTTTTCTTTCTCTTTGCTATACACCTCGGATGAAGATAATGGGATTTCATCACTTTCTTTTTCTATTAAATCAGAAATAGGTTTTGAGTCTTCTGAGTCAACAAATGGAAATTTGTGCTCGTATTCTCTATCTCGGTTTCCATCATGAGTCGGCAAGGAAAAGAAAGATTTGCAGTTCCCTCCTTTTGTTCTTTCAGATTTGGATCTAGACTCCGGTTCTATCTCTTTACTAGAAACATCGGATGAAGAGTGCGGGATTCTCTTACTTTCTTTTTCTACTGAATCCGATAAAGGGTTTGATTCTTTCGATTCATCAATGTCTTCCCGTAGGAAAGAAAGGAACGCTTTAAAATGTCTGTAGTCTATGATTCCACCTTCTTCGGATGAAGAGAGTGCATGGAATTCTTTACTTTTTTGTTCTACTGTATCCAATGTAGGCTTTGGTTCTTCTTCCGAGCCATCAATATCTGCCTGTAGGAAAGAAAGGAGAGTTTTTAATTGTCTGTCTATGATTCTATCTTCTCTAGATGAAGAGAATGGGAATTCTTTACTCTCTCTTAATACTATATCTGCTGAAGGCTTGGATTCTTCTTCCGAGTCATCAATATCTTCTTGTAGGAAAGCCAGTGGCCTCCTATAATTTGTGTCGTTTATGAATTCACCTTTGGGTTCAATGGTAGATTCATCAATATCCTCTTGCAGCAAAGGGAGAGGCATCCTCAAATTCCTGTCATCTATGATTTCAATTTCGGGTTCGAGGAGGACTATCTCGTAACAAGTTCCTCCAACCTCGTTCAAGCCAAGGGAGCGGATATGCTGCACGAAGGGATCCCGAGGCAGGGCCGGGTCTAGGTGCTGAAGGAGGAATGAGTCGAGGTTCACCGAAGGCAGGAATAACTCGGGCTCCAGCACAGGGTCGGGAAAGATACTGGTTGTCTGAGTGAGCAAGAGAGACATAGCGGGGGGTATGTTGTCTTGGTGAGGGTTATCTTGTTGATGATCGTCTTGTTGATGGTGGCTATGATCTAATGGTTGCTGGGAGCTGGGAATATCTTCCATTGCATCATGGTGGTGGTGGTGGTCATGGCTGTGTTGGAAATGGTTGTTGAGGGTCTGGGCGAGCATGGTAGCGTTGCGGTGATGGTGGGCTGTGAGAGCGTCCTTGATACTGTTGTATATCCAGAGAAATTGATGACGTGCCATTGCTACCTCAGGCGTGTCCTGAACTGGTTGAGGGGCCACAAAGTAGGAAAACGAAGAAGAATTGCCCCTCGTCCATCGTTTCATGTCCGTTCTGTCCTCTGCTGCATGGCTTCTAAACTTGCGTGAGGACTGGATGCGGGGACTGCGTTTTTGATGAGGTGCTGAATCTTGGTGTGATTCCTTGGCAAAGGGATAAGGTGCAAGTGGGGAGCTTGATTCATGTCTAGTGTGATAGAAGGGTGGGTGGTGAGAATGGGTGAAGGCAGCAGGGGGGAAGCCTGGAGGGCTGGGGAGTGGAGGAGTGAGTGTTTCATGGAGGTGTTCATGGTGAGAGTCTTGAGGTCGGGGTGTTTCATGTGTGTTTTGAGTGGAAAATTCATCCTGGGTGTGTGAATGGAGAGGTCGGAGTGCTCCATGGTGAGTGCTTTGAGGACTCGATGCCTCATAACTGTGTGGCTGGTGAGCGTTGTGAGGGGTGACTGGTTCATGAATATAAAAGGCTTGGTGAGTGTGGAGTTTGTTATGAGAGCTGGCGAGGACCCCATGAAGACACAGATCCTTCCCCAGCAGCAGCAACAACAACACTACCTGAAGGAGAGACCAGCAGAAGGGAAAATAATCACTCAGGGTTCTTGTGACTAAAGCCGGAGTCACACGAGCCGTTTTTCGAGCAATTTTTACGGGCAATTATGGTCTGGCAGCTTCAAATGTTACACTTTATCAGAATTCAGCCGCCTAACATACTCTACCTCAGTCTAGTTACCGATACCAGTGCAAAAAAGTCCCTAACTATAACAAGAAACAAACTTGCTCATGGACAATTGAGGGAAAATAGCTCGTGTGACACCGCCTTTAATCAGGAAAATATATTAGAAGAATATGGTAAAATGCATGACATCTAATGCATGTCAAAATATAATGTTATAATTTTCATGATGCCTTACTAATAATGTTACTATATAATATAATATAACGAAGGGTATATTCGTTGTTGCTGGCCATTCAATTCAGTTACAAGTTAACACCTTATGAGCGGCCTAGGCGGTATATAATATGTAGCCACCAGCGGGGTGTTTTTACCCAAAATAGGGCTGTTTACGTGATCATGTTCATGCCTAAATAAGATCCAGAGCGTAAAACAAGTATCTATCCCTGAAAGGGCATAAACAGAGCTTTCCAATGACACCACAACGATCCTTTTATGACCGCTAGTTTTCTTGCAACAACCGCGCAACACGAGTACAAAAAGCATGTAATTCGGTACTTTCCCCATACAATTCAGTATGTAGCGAGTGAGAGAGGGAGGGAGGACCCGGAGGAGGTGGGATTCGTGTCAGTAGGTTCGCCGCGGTGGTCTGGAGCAGTCATACGCTCACTACTCTCCTGCCACCACTTGTCTCTCTCTCTCAGCAACATTACGTACTGAAATTGCCACACGACCTATGTCGCGCGCCGCCAGATAGTCCAGATTTATTATACTCGACTTTATGTTGCGCGCAGTTATGGGCAAGATACATAGACTTGGTTATGGGTATCCAAAATACCCGTTCATAAGATCAAGGGACACAGTAAAGCCGGTATCACACGAGCGCTTTTTCCCTCAACATTTATCCTTAACACTGGTCTGGCAGCTTATGAGGTTAATATCTATAATATTTCTGATACCTAAATTCATTTATCATTAGTCTAGTTTCCGATACCAGTGCAAAATACTCCAGAAATATTGACAGCAATATGTTGATTATCGAATGTTGACTATAAAAGCTCTCGTGTGATACCGGCTTAACCCCTTACGGATCTGGGACACAATTTCCTTCTATATTTCTGGCTATTATTAGACGATTTTATTATGATTATGATAGGTATGTGGAAGTCAGAGGTATAATTATGATAGGTATGTGGAAGTCAGAGGTATAATTATGATAGGTATGTGAAAGTCAGAGGTATAATTATGATAGGTATGTGGAAGTCAGAGGTATAATTATGATAGGTATGTGGAAGTCAGAGGTATAATTATGATAGGTATGTGGAAGTCAGAGGTATAATTATGATAGGTATGTGAAAGTCAGAGGTATAATTATGATAGGTATGTGGAAGTCAGAGGTATAATTATGATAGGTATGTGGAAGTCAGAGGTATAATTATGATAGGTATGTGGAAGTCAGAGGTATAATTATGATAGGTATGTGGAAGTCAGAGGTATAATTATGATAGGTATGTGGAAGTCAGAGGTATAATTATGATAGGTATGTGGAAGTCAGAGGTATAATTATGATAGGTATGTGGAAGTCAGAGGTATAATTATGATAGGTATGTGGAAGTCAGAGGTATAATTATGATAGGTATGTGGAAGTCAGAGGTATAATTATGATAGGTATGTGGAAGTCAGAGGTATAATTATGATAGGTATGTGGAAGTCAGAGGTATAATTATGATAGGTATGTGGAAGTCAGAGGTATAATTATGATAGGTATGTGGAAGTCAGAGGTATAATTATGATAGGTATGTGGAAGTCAGAGGTATAATTATGATAGGTATGTGGAAGTCAGAGGTATAATTATGATAGGTATGTGGAAGTCAGAGGTATAATTATGATAGGTATGTGGAAGTCAGAGGTATAATTATGATAGGTATGTGGAAGTCAGAGGTATAATTATGATAGGTATGTGGAAGTCAGAGGTATAATTATGATAGGTATGTGGAAGTCAGAGGTATAATTATGATAGGTATGTGGAAGTCAGAGGTATAATTGAGATTGCCTTTAGCCTTTTCATTGCCACAGATCCATGTCCAGCTGTTTGTAATCATCTAATGGTAGCCAGAATATATTGTAATGATCTAATGGTAGCCAGAATATATTGTAATGATCTAATGGTAGCCAGAATATTTTGTAATGATCTAATGGTAGCCAGAATATATTGTAATGATCTAATGGTAGCCAGAATATATTGTAATCATCTAATGGTAGCCAGAATATATTGTAATGATCTAATGGTAGCCAGAATATATTGTAATGATCTAATGGTAGCCAGAATATATTGTAATCATCTAATGGTAGCCAGAATATATTGTAATGATCTAATGGTAGCCAGAATATATTGTAATGATCTAATGGTAGCCAGAATATATTGTAATCATCTAATGGTAGCCAGAATATATTGTAATGATCTAATGGTAGCCAGAATATATTGTAATGATCTAATGGTAGCCAGAATATATTGTAATCATCTAATGGTAGCCAGAATATATTGTAATGATCTAATGGTAGCCAGAATATATTGTAATCATCTAATGGTAGCCAGAATATATTGTTATGATCTAATGGTAGCCAGAATATATTGTAATGATCTAATGGTAGCCAGAATATATTGTAATGATCTAATGGTAGCCAGAATATATTGTAATGATCTAATGGTAGCCAGAATATATTGTAATCATCTAATGGTAGCCAGAATATATTGTAATGATCTAATGGTAGCCAGAATATATTGTAATGATCTAATGGTAGCCAGAATATATTGTAATGATCTAATGGTAGCCAGAATATATTGTAATCATCTAATGGTAGCCAGAATATATTGTAATGATCTAATGGTAGCCAGAATATATTGTAATGATCTAATGGTAGCCAGAATATATTGTCAAAACCTGTCATGATCCTCAAAGGGTTAAGGGGGATCACCTGCTTTGTCTGATTTCTCTCCTTTTCTCTCTTTCTCTTGCCTGTATCCATTCGGCCCCATTCTGCCAACTGTTTTAAGACGTTTATCCCCATCTGGGTGTCGATTTCTTCCTGGCGAGCGATAGCGAGCTAGCATTATATGAAGAAATCCGGCTTCGCCGGAGAAATTTTTCTATCGAAAAATGTACAAATTTAGCCTGCTGTCAAACAAATTTAAAACATATAATGGCTCGCTACCGCTCACCAGTATACAAATTACACCGGGATGGGATGAACGTCTTAAAACAGTAGGCTGAATGGGGCCAATTGGATACAAGCCAGAGAAAGAGAGAAACCACAGGGCACAAGAACCCTGACGTACCCTTCCCTTCCTCTGTGTCACGCAGGCATCCCGCCCGCCAAGGGAGCCCACCTCGCTTTTTGTCTCTTTCTCTCCCTCTCTCTTCGGCTTATATCCATTTGGCCCCATGTTTTAAGACGTGTACCCCCATCCAGGTGTCAATATTTTCCTGGCGAGCGGTAGCGAGCCAGCATATATATATTTTTGTTTTGGCAGCAAGCTAAATTTGTAGGCCTACATTTTTCGATAGAAAAATGTCTTCGGCGAAGCCGGATTTGTCCATACAATGCTGGCTCGCTATCGCTCGCCATGAAGAAATCGACACCTGGATGGGGATAAACGTCTTAAAACAGTTGGCTGAATGGGGCCGAATGGGTACAAGTCAGGGAAAGAGAGAAAAGGAGAAAAAGATAAAACAAATCCTGTGACCCCCCTTAAGAGTAACAGCCTCGACCCGCGTGTATCATAAACGTGAGCGGCGGCAGGAGGGGGGGGGGGGGGGGGGGGAGGGTAAGTTTGATAGGATTTTGTTATTTTATTAAACTCGTATAAATACAGGCTATATAAAGGTTACATACAGGTAGGCTACTGTACATACACTGAGAGTCAAAAAAGTATCAGCACCCCTACCCTGATAATCTGGTGTGTACAGCTTGGTAGTATAGGTTGTAGGTCGTAGGTAGTAGGTCTTAGGTAGTATAGGTAGATAGTAGTATAGATGGATATAGCTACAGGTAGATATGCAAACTCTACCAAGCTGTACACACCAGATTATCAGGGTAGGGGTGCAGATACTTTTAGGACCGAGTGTATACATACACGGAGAGTCAAAAGGCTCATGAAGATGCTTGGGCCTTCTTCAGCCCATTCTATATTGAAATACATATTTCGGCAAGAATGTATACAGTTACCGGGTGTACCGCCCGTCTTGTTTACACTACGCGGACGCTCACCATCATGTTCCAGTCTATTTTGACTGCCTTTGGATACAAAAATACATTACCCTAACCAAACAACCTAACCTAACCTAGTATTATATATTTATAAATATTTATTTTATTATAAGTATTTATAGATGATTTATGTTGTATGTCGGTAGTGGTACACCCGGTAACTACATCCATCCCCATATTTCAATATTGTGTATGTTGTTGTTGTGTGTTCATTGTTTTCTGTTGTGTTGTCCCTATTCTGGCTCTGTCTTGAGTCGCCCCTCCCCCCCCCCCCTAAAAAAAAACACACAGACACAAAAACAAAGGAAAAATGTGGATTGGGCCTGCGTATATAGATAGATAGATAACTACATACATACATAGATAGATAGATAACTACATACATACAGTAAAACATAACATGTAAGTATAGGATACATGGTCTGGATTGAGAAAAGGGGCAAGTGTAACGAATGCCGCAGGAGAGGTCAGGTCAGGTCATGTGATGGTGGTGGTGGTGAGGTCATGTGTAAATACTGAGGCGTGAGAGGTGAGGTGAGGTGAGGCAGTTAGGGGGTGATGAGGTCATACCCGCCACACCCAGGCTTGCTACAACACGGTCGTTCAGTCACGGTTAACAGTCACGTACCTACACCAACACCACCACCACCACCACCACTACCACCACCACCACCTCCACCACCACCAACACCACCACCACCTCCATACTACTACCACCAACACCACCACCACCTCCATACCACCACTACCACCACCTCCATACCACCACCACCACCATCACCATCACCCACTACAGTGTGAAGGGGACAGTGGCTGTTTGTTTGGTCTGTTAATTAATTTATTCATATATTTGTTTAGTTTTCTCCCTAGACCTCCATCAAGCTTAGAAAAACACCCCCTAGATTTGTACATTTTTCGGTATAAAAATGTCCCGGCCAAAAGCCGATTCCTCCTAAAATTACAGCCTCGCTATCGCTCGCCAGGAAAAAATCGACACCTAAATGGCACAAAGGGTCCTAATATTGACAACGAAATGGGGTGAAAGGTCATAAAATCCCCAAACTAATGGAACCAACGTCTTAACATTTCAAAACTAATGGGGCTAAACATTATGGAGAAGGGGGTCCAGAAAACCGGTCTGTCTCCCCTTAACCCTCTCATACACCTCCTCATGTACAGTCGCGCTAATGGGTCATTTCCCAGCTATCATTACGTTTGGCTGGCTCTGTGCTATATTAATGTCTGTCAGATGTTGAATAGGGTGGGTAAGTGTAGGAACATGTTTGTATATTTCACTCGATATGAAGAAATGAAGCTTAGCTATTGCTGATACCAATTATTGATCAAAAATATACTTAGTGCCGAGACATCACTTATTAGCGCGATTGTACAGTACGTACAGTACAGTGACCTGCATAAATGGATGGTACACTGCTGTATGCTAATCTTGAGACTGAATATTGAACGAGGGAAACCACTGACTCGGGCATTTTTTAACCCGTTCAGTACCAGGGACGTCATTTTTTAACCCGTTCAGTACCAGGGACGTCATTTTTTAACCCGTTCAGTACCAGGGACGTCATTGTTTAACCCGTTCAGTACCAGGGACGTCATTGTTTAACCCGTTCAGTACCAGGGACGTCATTTTTTAACCCGTTCAGTACCAGGACGTCATTGTTTAACCCGTTCAGTACCAGGGACGTCATTTTTTAACCCGTTCAGTACCAGGGACGTCATTTTTTAACCCGTTCAGTACCAGGGACGTCATTTTTTAACCCGTTCAGTACCAGGGACGTCATTTTTTAACCCGTTCAGTACCAGGGACGTCATTTTTTAACCCGTTCAGTACCAGGGACGTCATTTTTAACCCGTTCAGTACCAGGGACGTCATTTCCATCCTTTTCTGGGAACTATTGGACGATTTTATTCAGCTTTGGAAGTACCTCTAGCAATAATAAGGCTTCAAACTATCTCAGCCAACCCTTTTAACTACCACAAATCCTCCTTAAGCGGCAATTTTTTTCTTCTAAATATAGCTAGAATAAAATATATCACGTCGCTAGTTACTCAAGGGGTTAAAGGAAATATTTCAAAATATTATATCAACGTATCAGAATTGTTCAAGAATCACTAAACTATGTACAGTGGCGCTAATAAGTCATGTCTCAGCTGTCATTACGTTTGGCTCGCTCTGTGCTGTATTAATGCCTGTCAGATGTTAAATTGGTTGGGTAAGTGTAGGAACATGGTT
The DNA here is from genome assembly GCA_037953745.1 of Lithodes maja. Taxonomy (NCBI): domain Eukaryota; kingdom Metazoa; phylum Arthropoda; class Malacostraca; order Decapoda; family Lithodidae; genus Lithodes; species Lithodes maja. The sequence continues at coordinate 22,885 of JBAKBP010010898.1, read as the reverse complement.
GTATATTTCACTCAAAAAGAAGAAATCATGTGTAAATATTGCTGATACCAATTATTGATCAAAACATATATGGTGCCGAGACATCACTTATTAGCGCGACTGTACAGTCGCGCTAATAAGTGATATCTCGGTACCAAATATGTTTTGATCAATAAGTGGTATCATCAATATCTAAGCTTTATTTCTTCATATCGAGTGAAATATACAAACATGATCCTACACTTACCCACCCTATTCAACATCTGACAGACATTAATACAGCACAGAGCGAGCCAAACGTAATGATAGCTGGTATACATGACTTATTAGCGCGACCGACCGTACACTCGGATGCCATAGTCTCCAGCCCACTCATAAATATTCGTAGACGTCAGCTATTTCTAATTATGGAAGTATATCCCTGGAAACTAATGTATGGATATAATTGTCTATACATCAAGTACAGAACTATATAGACTATTTATTGTAAAGCATATTCTATCAACAAAACAATTCAGATAGATATAATTGAACAAAGAAAAACACAGAGGTCCACGAATTATTATTATTATTATTATTACTATGGCATCCGCAGGGTTACCATCATCAAGTACGCTAGGTAGTATGTAAAAGCCGAAAATAGCTAGAATAACGGCACAATCTCCACAATATCCCTCTAAAATGGCTCAAATCTACAGAGTACCGCTAAGATTCATGTCGCTAGATGTAACAATGTGTCTCTAGATCGAAGTAAATACCAATATATGTAGCGGAAAAGTAGCTAAATTGGCAACACTGGGCATCCGACTGTCCCTTTATATGACCGCATGAAGCAACAGATCTATTAAGGGGAGATTTCCACTTGAGGGACTTTTTTCTTGACCCCTTTCTCCCTCATGTCTAGCCCCATTGCTTTTGAGATTTTAAGACGTTTGCCTCATTAGTTTGGTGATTTTTAAGAATTCCCGCCCCATTCTGTCAATTTTAAGACCTTTCTTGCCATTTAGGTGTCGATTTTATCCTGGCGAGCGATAGCGAGCCTGTAATTTAAGAGTAATCGGCCTTCGGCCGGGGCATTTTTCTACCGAAAAATGTACAAATTTATCTTGAAAGGGGGTCAAGGGGGTGAAATTTTAAGATTGCTGGAGGAGTAGGAAACAAACTAGAAACCTCCCCTTAACTCTATTAGGTGCAGGGCGGGCCAATTTCGATCCTCCCTTTTTAACTCCATTAGTTTGTAGATTTTAAGATGTTTCACCTCATTAGTTTGGCGATTATAAGATGCTTCAACCCAATAAGGCGTAAATTTTTCCTGGGCGAGCGATAGCGAGCCTGAAATTTGAGAAACTGGCCTTCGGCCTGGAAATGTTTCTACCGAAAAATGTACATATTTAGCGTGAATGGGGTCTGGGGGACGTTTTTTAGTTTGAAGGGGGTTTGGAGAGGCGTGTTTGAAGGGGTTTGGAGAGGCGTGTTTCTAAGTCTTGGGGGTGAAGGGGGTTTGGAGAGGCGTGTTTCTAAGTCTTGGGGGTGAAGGGGGTTTGGAGAGGCGTGTTTCTAAGTCTTGGGGGTGAAGGGGGTTTGGAGAGGCGTGTTTCTAAGTCTTGGGGGTGAAGGGGGTTTGGAGAGGCGTGTTTCTAAGTCTTGGGGGTAAACTAAAAACACATTGTTCAAAAATGGCTAAAAAAATTAAAACTCTCAATAATAATTAAACAAAATATCATAATAACCCCCGAGACGTTGCACCAGATAGTGTTAACCCCTACAGTACCATGACCTTTTTACCTTTGATTCTGGTTAAAACTAAATGATGTTATACAGCTTAAGAAGGACCTATGTTACTAAGAGGGTTTATTGAACTCGTATTTACCCATTTAATTACATGATCTCACTCCCAACAACCAAACACCTTCCAATGATATTAATGAAAGCAAAGAAAGAGAGAGAGAGAGTGAGTGAGAGAGAGAGAGAGAGAGAGAGAGAGAGAGAGAGAGAGAGAGAGAGAGTGAGAGTGAGTGAGTGAGTGAGTGAGTGAGAGAGAGAGAGAGTATGTGTGTGTGTGTGACAGTGTGTACTCCACGTGAAGGTACTGGGTTAACACAGTCAAGTATCGTAAGTTGGTTCACTAAACTATTGTCTATTGGTTCAGGGGGTTCCAATGTAAGCACATACATACACGATATCACACACAACAACACACACACACACACACACACACACACAACATCACACACACACAACATCACACAACATCACACACACACAACATCACACACACACAAACACACACACACAACATCACACACACACACACACACAACAACACACACACACACACAACATCACACACACACACACACACACACAACATCACACACACACACACACACACAACATCACACACACCATCACACACACACACACACACACACAACATCACACACACACACCATCACACACACACACACACAACATCACACATACACACACACACAACATCACACACACACACACAACATCACACACACACACACACAACATCACACACACACACACAACATCACACACACATCACACACAACATCACACACACACACACAACATCACACACACACACACACCATCACACACACACACACAACATCACACATACACACACCATCACACACGCAACATCACACACACACACACAACATCACACACACACACACAACATCACACACACACACACCATCACACACGCAACATCACACACACAACATCACACACACACACACACACACACAACATCACACACACCATCACACACACACACAACATCACACACACACACACAACATCACACACACACAACACACACACACACACAACATCACACACAACATCACACACACACACACACACACAACATCACACACACACACAACATCACACACACACACACACACACACACACACACAACATCACACACACACAACATCACACACACAACATCACACACAACATCACACACACACACAACATCACACACAACATCACACACACACACACAACATCACACACACCATCACACACACACAACATCACACACACACAACATCACACACACACACACACACACAACGCGCCCATGAATTTACACTTTCTCCTCCACAATGCAGAATTTCTGCTTATCAGAATTCATTTATCCCCAGAGCTACTACTCTTTGGAATTCACTTCCCTCGAATTGCTTTCCACAAACTTACAATCTGCAAATGTTTAAATCCAGTTGTTACAAACATTTTATGAATGGAGGATGCCTTTAGGCACATGGACCTTTTTGTTTTACCTGTGTTTTTCCTTCCTCCGTTCATTGTCTCTTTAATACAAAAAAAATAAATAAAAAAACAACATCACACACACACACACACAACATCACACACACACAACATCACACACACAACATCACACACACACACACAACATCACACACACACACACACACACACACAACATCACACACAACATCACACACACACACACACAACATCACACACACACACAACATCACACACACACATCACACACACACACACACAACATCACACACACACACACACACACACACACACACACACCATCACACACAACATCACACACACACACACACACACCATCACACACACACACACAACTTCACACACACACACACACACACACACACGCCACAGCCCGTAGCCTAGTAGGTAGAGCTCTCGTCTCACACACGAGGGGTCGGGGGTTCAATCCCCCGGCCGGGCGGAGACAAATTGGGCTTGTCTCCTTTCATGTGTTAGCCTCAGTTCACCTAGCTGTAAATAGGTACCTGGAATAAGTGGACGACGTTGTGACGTCCCATCTGGGGTTGGCAAAAATGGTACAAGGCGAGATGGCTATCATATGGTTCACCTAAGCTGATGGCTACCTAAGCCTTCGGGCGAGACGGTACCGTCTATAGTGAGAATGGTACCATACAGATCCACCCTAAGCCTTCGTTTCCGTTGTCGCCAATTGGCTAAATACAGACTACACACACATCCACAGCCATTCCAACAGTACATAAAACACTTAACATGCATTTCACGCAATACATTCCCAGTTAAGGAGGCGCGATAATAATGAGCTTAGCTCGCATTGCGTGGATTCCCCTTGACGAACAAGTAACTGAGTAACTGAGTAACACACGCACGACATTACACAAGTTTCTGACTGTTTCATTATGTGCTTTGGAGGCCTTGAACTCCTGGAATTTAATATGTCGTTATCAAATATAAGTGAAGGTTAAGGGGGATGGTTCACTTTAATATGTCGTTATCAAATATAAGTGAAGGTTAAGGGGGGATGGTTCACTTTAATATGTCATTATCAAATATAAGTGAAGGTTAAGGGGGGATGGTTCACTTTAATATGTCGTTATCAAATATAAGTGAAGGTTAAGGGGGGATGGTTCACTTTAATATGTCGTTATCAAATATAAGTGAAGGTTAAGGGGGGATGGTTCACTTTAATATGTCGTTATCAAATATAAGTGAAGGTTAAGGGGGATGGTTCACTTTAATATGTCGTTATCAAATATAAGTGAAGGTTAAGGGGGGATGGTTCACTTTAATATGTCGTTATCAAATATAAGTGAAGGTTAAGGGGGGATGGTTCACTTTAATATGTCGTTATCAAATATAAGTGAAGGTTAAGGGGGTATGGTTCACTTTAATATGTCGTTATCAAATATAAGTGAAGGTTAAGGGGAGATGGTTCACTTTAATATGTCGTTATCAAATATAAGTGAAGGTTAAGGGGGGATGGTTCACTTTAATATGTCGTTATCAAATATAAGTGAAGGTTAAGGGGGGATGGTTCACTTTAATATGTCGTTATCAAATATAAGTGAAGGTTAAGGGGGGATGGTTCACTTTAATATGTCGTTATCAAATATAAGTGAAGGTTAAGGGGGGATGGTTCACTTTAATATGTCGTTATCAAATATAAGTGAAGGTTAAGGGGGGATGGTTCACTTTAATATGTCGTTATCAAATATAAGTGAAGGTTAAGGGGGGATGGTTCACTTTAATATGTCGTTATCAAATATAAGTGAAGGTTAAGGGGGGATGGTTCACTTTAATATGTCGTTATCAAATATAAGTGAAGGTTAAGGGGAGATGGTTCACATTTTGGCCGAATTTTGCATGTATTCATTATTTTTTCTAGTTTCTTCCCTAGACCTCCATAACAAAAAAAAAAAAAAACATCCATTAGATCCTTCTTCTAGATTAATTTGTACATTTTTCGGTAGAAAAATTTCCTGGCCGAAGGCCGGTTCTTCCAACATTACAGGCTCACTATCGTTCGCCAGGGAAAACATCGACACCTAAAAAGCACGAACGGTCTAAATATTGACGACGAAATGGGGCGAAAGGTCTTAAAATCAACTAACGACTAATCGCCTTAATCGACTAATTGTGGCAAACATCTTAACATCTAAACACTAATGGGGCTAAACCTGAGAGAGAAAGTGGTCCAGAAAACCGGCCCACGATCCCCCCTTAAGGAACAATTTGGTATACTACTGTTAACCCTTTCTATACCGACGCCGTCCTTTTAACTTTATTCTGGCAAGCTTCGAACTATCTCCTTAACCCTTTCAAGCTCCAATACGCGTTTCTGTTCGATTTTCTGGCTACTATTAGACGATTATATTCAGATTAGGAAGGGTATATGGGAGTCAGAGGGTTGATTGAGATAGTATTTACCCTTATAATACCCACAGATACTTCCTAAGCTGCATAACATCCTCTAATGATAGCCAAAATAAACTGCTAAAACGCGTGAGAGCTTCGAACTACACATCTCCTTAATCCCTTTATACTTCTACAGATCCTTATTAAGGGGAGGAAGACCGTTTTTCTGGACCCCCTTCTCCCTAATGTTTAGCCCCACTAGTTTTGAGATTATAAGACGTTCGGCCCATTAGGTTGGCGATTTTAACACCTTTCGCCCCATTTCGTTGTCAATTTTAAGACCTTTCGTGCCATTTAGGTGTCGATAATTTCCTGGCGAGCGATACCGAGCCTGCAATTTTAAGAGAAATCGGCTTTCGGCCGGGAAATTTTTCTACCGAAAAACGTATAATTTTATCTAAGGGTATGTTTATCTAAGGGTATGTTTATCTAAGGGTATGTTTATCTAAGGGTATGTTTCTAATCTTGATGGAGGTCTAGCGAGGAAACTAAGAAATAAAGGAATACATTAAGGAGAGATTTCCACTTGAGGGATTTTTTTCTTTACCCCTTTCTCCCTCATGTTTAGCCCCATTGCTTTTGAGATTTTAAGACGTTCGCCCCATTAGTTTGACGATTTTAAGAACTTTCACCCCATTTATGTCACTTTTAAGACCTTTCGTCCCATTTAGGTGTCGATGTTTTCCTGGCGAGCGATAGCGAGCCTGTAATTTAAGAGGAACCGGCCTTCGGCCGGGACATTTTTCTACCGAAAAATGTACAAATTTATCTTGAAAGGGGGTCATGGGGGTGTAATTTCAAGCTTGATGGAAGTCTAGGAAACACACTAAAAACCTCCCCTTAATTACCAGCCCCAAAACCCGGCCCATCTGCCCTCAATCAGTCTGTTTCTCCTTCCATGCATAACATCAGGAAGTATATTGAAACTCTCGTGGCCAACTGTACATCCGATGGTTACCTTTATATAACCAATATACCGTTGGTCAATATTGCTATAGTCTATTCTATAAGCGAGGAATCCTGACCTCTGACCTCTGGAACTCAAAAAACGACTATGGAGCTAATATTTCTACCATTTGGGAAGAGTCAGTCAAGGAATAGATGTGGAAATTTACAGCCAATTTGCTCTGGCCCTTTTTGAGTTGCAGAGGATAGAGGTCATGATTTCTCGCCTACTTACAGCGAACAGACTACAGCACCCAAGATGATTTAATACCGTTGGTCTAGTGAGTGGCCAATTTGGTTCGCTAATATGGTTACCTGTGCATAGTCTGGCATATACACACACACACACACTCTCTCTCTCTCTGTCACACATACACACACACACATTCTCTCTCTCTCTTCCTCTCTCACACACTCTCACACAATTATTTCATAATTTTTGTTTTCGGTTAGTCTAGGCTATCATCCCTGGTGGCCTATTTCTGCGTACTTCAATTTTTAAATTTTCAGTTAAGCTATCACCGCTGGTGGCCTATTTCTGCCTACCGGTAGTTCATAATTTTTGTTTTCGGTTAGGATAGGCTATAACCCCTGGTAGCCTATTTCTGTTTAAATAAACATAAAATTGTTTTCGGTCCGGCTATCACTGCGTATTCAAATTTAATTTTGTTTTGTTTTAATTTTTGGTTAGGCTATCACCGCTGATAACCTATTTGTGTGTATTTCAACATTTTTGTTTTCGGTTAGGCCTATTTAAGTAAGTGAAGCGACCTGAAGGGAGTGAAGTGTTTTTAAAGTGAGTTTAGTGTTTTTAAAGTGAGTTAAGTGTTTTTAAGTGAGTGAAGTGAACTGAAGAAAGTGATAGTCACCATGCCTCGTGCCTGTACGAACTGCGCCGGTAGGTTTGGTGCTTCCATGTTTGCTCCTGCCGATCCACAAGTCTGCCGACTCTGCCAGCAACGAGAGGATTTGACAGCAAAATTGGATGAAGCCCTCAACAAGATCAACGCCCTCACCAGGAAGCTGGAATCACTCCAAGAGTTTGTAACACTCAACGTTGGAGTATCACTAACGCAAATTGTTTCAACTCCAGCATCCACCACCGCCCCAACGTCATCTGCCATCAATCCAACACCTGCAGTAGACACTGCAGCAGATGATTCTGACGAACCTGAGCCGACATCAAACCAGGACAGCCGCCCTGTTCACCTTAGTCTCTCCCCCACTCCTCGTGCAAGAAGCCTGCTAGCACGAACAGTACCAACCCCTCGCCCCCGTTCTAACCACTCCTCTCCCCGACCTGTACGTAGAGTCCCGCCACCACAGGTTTCCGGATTTACACCAGTGAGGAACGGTGCACGGCCAACGCAGAAAAGGTCTCATCTACCAGTCACAATGTCAAACAGATTTGAGATATTGGTAGAGATGGAAGACGAACCAGAAGAGACCAGGCTCGTTGGGGATTCCATCCTACAAGGACAGGTCGAAGAGTTCTGCGACAGAGTCCCAATTCAACGAAAAAGATTTTGCATCCCAGGAGCTGGACTGGACGACATTGTGGAAGCCTTCGAAGATACCACAAAGGATGCAAATGAAAATACCCTTTTTGTCATCCATGCTGGTTCAAATGACGTCATGCGCACCAGATCCGAAGAGTTGATGGAGAAATATCGCAAGATGATCCAGCACTACAAAAACAAGTCGAGGAATATCATCATCTCAGGCATTCTCCCCAAGATCGACGCACCTGACAAATTCTACGACAAGGCCTTCAGCACAAATAGCCGACTAAAACATTTGTGTCTGAGGGAAGAAGTTGAATTCATCAACCTCTGGGACAACTTCTACAACCAGCCTACTCTGTTCCGCAAGGATGGCACTCATCTAAACCCTGTGGGTTCAGCACGCATGGGTCGTCTCCTACACGAAGCAGTCCGCAGCCATGGATCAAAAAACGCCATCCGAGAAGAAGCAGCAGTGACATAAATCATCCAACGCCAAGAAAAACACAGAGGCAACCGAGGACCACCAGCGATAAGGACCGGAGACAGCGAGGACCGAGGACAGCCATGAACATAAATGTAGATCCGACAAGAACCAAAAATATTATTAAAGCGCGTTCCGTGAGTTCTAAAATAACAAATTTAAAGGTTTTCTATGCAAACGCTCGTAGCATACGCAATAAATTTTCAGATTTAGAGGAGCTAGTGTTTACAGAAAATTATGATGTGATTGGCATAACAGAATCTTGGCTCAATACAGAAGATAGAGACTTTTTAGCAGAGTATTAACTTCCCGGTTATGTAATGTTTGAGAATAGCCGAATAAATCGAAATGGAGGTGGCGTTTTACTTTATATCAAAGAAAGTCTTAACCCTACCCTCTTGTCAAAACCTCAAATTGTGAACGTCGACGCATCTTTTGTGCTAATAAAGAATAATAAAGGTACCAAAATAATACTTGCATTAATATACACACCTCCAGCTCAATCAGTGCAAACTGACCGAGAAATTTACGAACAAATTGCAGATGTAAGTAACTCACAAGATACCGTAATTTTTGGTGACTTTAATTTACCTGTGACCAAGTGGGGCGATACTCTTACTTCACACTCCGGACATGACTTGTATACGAACTTGCAAGAGAGTTCGCTTTATCAATTTGTTGGAACGCCGACCCGTGGTAATAACGTTCTTGACATTGTACTTGCAACAAAAGAAGAATTAATAGAGAATTTGAATGTTGGTGATGAATTCAGTAACAGCGACCATCATACGATAACTTTCACTTTAAACTTTACTAGTAACGAACCAAATAGTAGCATCGAAAAAGTCCCTAATTTCAAGAAAGCAAACTTTCATAAACTTAGAGCTATGTTTAAAGAAACTGACTGGAGCTTTTTAATTCACAATAACGACATAAATACATCTTGGAAGTTATTCGAAGCCACTTACCTAAAAGCAGTGCAAGACTGCATACCATCGAAAACTCGGCGTCCAGGCCATAATAATAAGCCCAAATGGTGGAATAAAGATATTTCAAACTGCCTGCTTGCTACAAAATTTGCTAATGATAGATTAAAATCCTCACAAAATGACGAAGAACGGCTGAAATTTGTAGAGCTACGACGCAAAGCCAAAAAGTTAATTAAGCAAAGTAAAAAGACCTTAGAGTTACATATTGCGAATCAAAGTAAAACAAACCCGAAAGAATTCTATAGTTATATCAGAAAGAAAAAAGTAGTTACTTCAACTGTTGGACCGTTAGTCGATGAAAATGGAGAATACACCAAAGACGAAGAACAAATGAGTAATGCCCTCAATACCTTCTTTGCATCAGTTTTTACAACAGAAGACCTCAGTGATATCCCTACACCATCGCCGATTCAGATTGATAATTCAGATGTTCTAAGCAATATCACCGTTACAGAGAGAGAAGTATTGAATTGTTTAGATAAACTCAAGGTAAATAAAACGCCTGGACCTGATACAATCTCGCCTAGAGTTCTAAAGGAAGCTAAGGATGAGCTCTCTAAACCACTGACATTACTATTCAATAAATCCTTGCAGTCTGGAACTATGCCCGATCAGTGGAAGCTAGCCAACGTAACACCGATATTAAAAAAAGGCAGCAAATCCCTATCCAGTAACTATCGTCCAATTAGCTTAACCTCAGTTGTATGTAAAATGCTAGAAACGGTCATAAGAGACAGACTCGTAAATCACTTAGAGGAAAATAACATACTTAAAGATACTCAACACGGCTTTCGTAAAAAATGTTCCTGTTTAACAAACCTCTTAGACTTCTTCCACGATATCCTCAACCTCTACGATGAGAGTAAAGCTGTAGATATTATATACCTTGATTTTCAAAAGGCCTTTGACAAAGTTCCCCACAAACGTTTACTGCTAAAACTAAAAGCGCATGGAATACAAGACGGTGTGTTGAAATGGATAGAAAATTGGCTCAGTGACAGAAAGCAAAGAGTAGTCATAAACGGTAAGGCATCAAAATGGACCAATGTAAGTAGCGGGGTACCCCAGGGATCGGTACTAGGACCAATTCTCTTTCTAATTTACATCAACGACATAGATGAGGGTTTCACCTGTACAATCTCAAAATTTGCTGACGATACAAAAATTGCAAATAGCGTACTCTCAAAAGAACAAGTTGACGATATGCAACACAATCTAGATAAATTGTCATGTTGGGCCCAAATTTGGCAAATGAGTTTCAATGCGGATAAATGTAAAGTACTACATATCGGATACCTAAATGAGAAAGCAAACTATTCGATGAATGGCACTCAGCTTAAGAATGTAAACAGAGAAACCGATCTGGGAGTAACAATATCGAGTAACCTAAAACCGAGTCAACAATGTTCAGAAGTTGTTAAGAAGGCAAACAAAATAATTGGCTTTATAGGCAGGTCATTTGAGCATAAATCCAAAGAAGTTATCCTAACCCTTTACAATTCCTTAGTCCGCCCTCTTCTGGAATACTGCGTTCAATCCTGGTGCCCTTATTACCAAAAAGATATAAACAAGCTAGAACGAGTTCAACGTAGAGTTACCAAAATGATACCTAGCCTAAAGAACAAACCATACGAAGAGCGTCTTAGAGAATTAAATCTATTTCCTTTAACCCAGCGCAGATTAAGAGGCGACTTAATTCAAGTGTTCAAAATCATCAAAGGCATCGACAATATGAACTGTAGTAAGTACTTCACTATCGACCAATCTAATTACACGCGGGGAAACGGTTGCAAAATTATTGGTAAATCTTTTAACTCGCACGAATCTAAGAATTTCTTCTTCAATCGAGTTGTCAACTTGTGGAATGGGCTTCCCCGAAACGTTATAGACTGCATCACCGTTGATTCATTTAAACTCCGCCTAGACAAATATCTCGCATCAAACCCGCGACTGACTGCGTTTGTAAATGAATAACTTTATTTTATCCCCCCCTCAGTTACTAACCCATCTGTCCCCTACTAACTTCCTAATCCTGCCACGGACATTAGTTCCAGGGCAGTAATTCCCTTTCCAATGTTCCCTTACCCACTCTAAACCACTGTTTGGACACTTGATCCTCAGTGTTTTGGAGGACAAGCAACCTAGAAGGGTCACTAGACCTGTTGTTGCTTGATTTCCTTTGTACTCCTTTGTACTCCTTTGTACTCTCTCTCACACATACATACACACACATTCTCTCTCTCTCTCTGTCACACATACACACACACACACATTCTCTCTCTCTCTTCCTCTCTCACACATACATACACACACATTCTCTCTCTCACACATACACACACACACATTTTCTCTCTCTCTCACATACACACACACACACTCTCTCTCTCTCTCACACATACACACACACTCTCTCTCTCATACATACACACACATTCTCTCTCTCTCTCTCTCTCACACATACACACACACACTCTCTCTCTCTCACACATACACATTCTCTCTCTCTCTCTCACATACACATTCTCTCTCTCTCTTCCTCTCTCACACACTCTCTCTCTCTCACACATACACACACACACATTCTCTCTCTCTCTCTCTTTCACATACACACACACACTCTCTCTCTCTTCCTCTCTCACACACTCTCTCTCACACATACACACACATACACACACATTCTCTCTCTCTCTCTTACTACATTAGTAGGCTATCACCCCTGATAACCTATTGTTGTGTATTTCAACATATTTGTTTTCGGTTGAAGTGATTGAAGTGTTTCTAAAGTGAGTGAAGTGTTTTAAAGTGAGTTAAGTGTTTTAAAGTGAGTGAAGTGATCTGAAGAAACTGACTGTTACCATGCCTCGCACTTGTACGAACTGCGCCGGTAGGTTTGGTGAGTCCATGTTTGTTACTGTCAATCTTCAAGTCTGCCGTCTCTGCCAGCAACAAGAGAATTTGACAGTGAAATTAGATGAAGCCTACAACAAGATCAACGTCCTCACCATGAAGCTGGAATCACTCCAAGAGTTTGTAACACTCAACGTTGGAGTACCACAAACTTCAATTGTCATCGCAACTCCAGCAGCCACCAACGCCCCAACGTCAACTGCCAACAATTCAACGCCTGCAGTAGCCATTTCATCTGATGGTTCCGATACTCAAGAAACAAATAGTAACTCTCTTCCCCCTCAAGACAACTTCCGTGTCGTGAGGAACAACGTTTGCCCCAAGACCAGGAAACCCATACCGATTACCGAGTGTCAAAACCGCTTCCAGATACTCGCAGACTCAGATGACGAAGCGGAAATAGAAGAAGTCCGGCTCGTGGGAGACTCGATGATACGTGGTCAGCTCACAGAGTTTTGCGCCAGAGCACCTAAGGCCAGGAAGCGTTTTTGTATCCCTGGTGGTGGTGTGGACGACGTAGTTGCTGCAGTTGACGAAGTATCTAAGCTGGCCCCTGCTAATACAATGTACGTCATCCACGTTGGATCCAACGATGTACAGCGAACCCGGTCGGAAGATTTGCTTTTAAAGTACCAGCAGCTGATCAAGTCGTTTAAGGAGAAGTCATCAAGGATCATCGTCTCAGGAATCGTCCCCCGGCTTGGTGTAGAGAGCCGATTTTACAACATAGCCACCAGCACAAATCGTTGTCTAGCAAACCTCTGCAGGAAGGAAAACGTGGGATTCGTCGACACCTGGGACAATTTCTACTACGATAACTATTTGTTTTCGGACGATGGAGTTCATCTGAACCAGGTGGGAGCAGCACGTTTTGGGCGTCTTCTCAACGATGCGGTGAAGGATTTTCGGAGAAGAAATCGACTCAGCACAGGACAACCAGGAAGGAGGACCGAAGACAGCGAGGGCGGCAACCTGCGAAAGAATTAAATGCTAATCTGTCAAGTACCGCGAATTTGGATAAAGCTCCACCAACACGACCCAAGTTCAAAACCGCCAGGGATAACGACCGAGGACCGATGTCAGCCATGAATGTAAATGTAGATCCGATCAGAACCAAAAATTTGATTAAAGAACGTTCTGCGAGTTCTAAAACCGCAACTTTAAAGTTTTTCTATGCAAACGCTCGTAGCATATGCAATAAATTTTCAGATTTAGAGGAACTAGTGTTTACTGAAAAGTATGATGTGATTGGTATAACAGAATCTTGGCTCAATACAGTAGACAGAGACTTTTTAGCAGAGTATTCACTTCCCGGTTATGTAATGTTTGAGAAAAGCCCAATAAATAAAAATGGAGGTGGCGTTTTATTTTATATCAAAGAAAGTCTTAACCCGACCCTCTTGTCAAAACCTCAAATTGTGAACGTCGACACATGTTTTGTGCTAATAAAGAATAATAAAGGTACAAAAATAATACTTGCATTAATATACAGACCTCCAGCTCAATCAGTGCAAACTGACCGAGAAATTTATGAACAAATTGCAGATGTAAGTAACTCACAAGATACCGTATTTTTTGGCGACTTTAATTTACCTGTGACCAAGTGGGGCGATACTCTTACTTCACACTCCGGACATGACTTGTATACGAACTTGCAAGAGAGTTCGCTTTATCAATTTGTTCGAACACCCACCCGTGGTAATAACGTTCTTGACATTGTACTTGCAACAAAAGAAGAATTAATAGAGAATTTGAATGTTGGTGATGAATTCAGTAACAGCGACCATCGTACGATAACTTTCACTTTAAACTTTACTAGTAACGAACCAAATAGTAGCATCGAAAAAGTCCCTAATTTCAAGAAAGCAAACTTTCATAAACTTAGAGCTATGTTTAAAGAAACTGACTGGAGCTTTTTAATTAACAATAACGACATAAATACATCTTGGAAGTTATTCGAAACCACTTACCTAAAAGCAGTGCAAGACTGCATACCATCGAAAATACGGCGTCCAGGCCATAATAATAAGCCCAAATGGTGGAATAAAGATATTTCAAACTGCCTGCTTGCTAAAAAATTGCTAATGATAGATTAAAATCCTCACAAAATGACGAAGAACGGGTGAAATTTGTAGAGCTACGACGCAAAGCCAAAAAGTTAATTAAGCAAAGTAAAAAGACCCTAGAGTTACATATTGCGAATCAAAGTAAAACAAACCCGAAAGAATTCTATAGTTATATCAGAAAGAAAAAAGTAGTTACTTCAACTGTTGGACCGTTAGTCGATGACAATGGAGAATACACCAAAGACGAAGTACAAATGAGTAATGCCCTCAATACCTTCTTTGCATCAGTTTTTACAACAGAAGACCTCAGTGATATCCCTACACCATCGCCGATTCAGATTGATAATTCAGATGTTCTAAGCAATATCACCGTTACAGAGAGAGAAGTATTGAATTGTTTAGATAAACTCAAGGTAAATAAAACGCCTGGACCTGATACAATCTCGCCTAGAGTTCTACAGGAAGCTAAGGATGAGCTCTCCAAACCACTGACATTACTATTCAATAAATCCTTGCAGTCTGGAACTATGCCTGATCAGTGGAAGATAGCCAACGTAATACCGATATTCAAAGAAGGCAGCAAATCCCTACCCAGTAACTATCGTCCAATTAGCTTAACCTCAGTTGTATGTAAAATGCTAGAAACGGTCATAAGAGACAGACTCGTAAATCACTTAGTAGAGGAAAATAACATACTTAAAGATACTCAACACGGCTTTCGTAAAAAGCGTTCCTGTTTAACAAACCTCTTAGACTTCTTCCACGATATCCTCAACCTCTACGATGAGAGTAAAGCTGTAGATATTATATACCTTGATTTTCAAAAGGCCTTTGACAAAGTTCCCCACAAACGTTTACTGCTAAAACTAAAAGCGCATGGAATACAAGACGGTGTGTTGAATTGGATAGAAAATTGGCTCAGCGACAGAAAGCAAAGAGTAGTCATAAACGGTAAGGCATCTAAATGGACCAATGTAAGTAGCGGGGTACCCCAGGGATCGGTACTAGGACCAATTCTCTTTCTAATTTACATCAACGACATAGATGAGGGTCTCACCTGTACAATCTCAAAATTTGCTGACGATACAAAAATTGCAAATAACATACTCTCAAAAGATCAAGTTGACGATATGCAATACAATCTAGATAAATTGTCACATTGGGCCCAAATTTGGCAAATGAGTTTCAATGCGGATAAATGTAAAGTACTACATATCGGATACCTAAATGAGAAAGCAAACTATTCGATGAATGGCACTCAGCTTAAGAATATAAACAGAGAAACCGATCTGGGAGTAACAATATCGAGTAACCTAAAACCGAGTCAACAATGTTCAGAAGTTGTTAAGAAGGCAAACAAAATAATTGGCTTTATAGGCAGATCATTTGAGCATAAATCCAAAGACGTAATCCTAACCCTTTACAATTCCTTAGTCCGCCCTCTTCTGGAATACTGCGTTCAATGCTGGTGCCCTTATTACCAAAAAGACATAAACAAGCTAGAACGAGTTCAACGTAGAGTTACCAAAATGATACCTAGCCTAAAGAACAAACCATACGAAGAGCGTCTTAGAGAATTAAATCTATTTCCTTTAACCCAGCGCAGATTAAGAGGTGACTTAATTCAAGTGTTCAAAATCATCAAAGGCATCGACAATATGAACTGTAGTAAGTACTTCACTATCGACCAATCTAATTACACGCGGGGAAACGGTTGCAAAATTATTGGTAAATCTTTTAACTCACACGAATCTAAGAATTTCTTCTTCAATCGAGTTGTCAACTTGTGGAATGGGCTTCCCCGAGACGTTATAGACTGCAGCACCGTTGATTCATTTAAATTCCGCCTAGACAAATATCTCGCATCAAACCCGCGTCTGACTGCGTTTGTAAATGAATAACTTTATTTTATCCTCCCCTCAGTTACTAACCCATATTTTTTTTTTTTTTTTTTCTATGTGATTGAGGGAGGCAAAAGGCATAACTGCCTATAGCGAGTGCCTCCCCCATAGTTGAAAGAGTGACAGGGCCAAAATCAAGGGACGTTCGAGCCAAAATGCCTGGACACACGGAGTTTGAAGCAATTTAAGTCATAGGAAGAGGGAAAGACTGATTCTGGGAGAGAGTTCCAGAGCTCAGATGTTGAGTAGAAGAAAGTTTGAGAGTAACGTTTCACTCTTGGGTTGGAGAGTTGCACAGAGTAGGGGTGGGATTGAGTTGCAAGACGGGTACCACGTGCCCTACGTAAAGGAGGTGGTATGCACTGGGATAGCTCTGAGGAACACTGATTATTATAGTAGCGATAGAATAGCGAGAGAGATGCAACATTGCGGCGGAGAGAGAGAGATTGCAGAGAGTTGGTGAGTGGACGAGAGTTAATGATACGAAAGGCCTTCCTTTCAACTTTGTCTAGGAGAGCGGTGTGAGAGGAACCTCCCCACACATGTGAACAATACTCAATACAAGGGCGCACTATGCCCCTGTACAGAGCAAGAAGCTGTGCAGGGGAAAAGAACCCCCTAAGGCGGTTGAGCACACCCAGCTTCTGGGAGGCTGCCTTAGCAAGACTGGTAATATGGTCCTTCCAAATGAGAGCAGAAGAAAAAGAGACACCAAGAATATTGAGAGAAGATGAAGGGTTGATTTTTGTATTGTTGAAGAATAAGGGATAGTCCGCTGGGAGATCCTGACGGGTAGATAGATGGAGAAATTGGGTTTTGGAAGCATTAAAGTTAACAAGGTTTTCTCTGCCCCAATTGGAAATAGTATTTAGATCAGAATTTAAGAGTTCTATGGCTTCATTACGTTTGTCGTTGAGGGATTGCTGGCTGGGGCGTTCTGAAAAACTAATGGAGTAGTGTAAGGTTGAGTCGTCTGCGTATGAATGGATGGGAATTAAGGTACAGTTAAGGAGATCATTTATAAAAATTAGAAAGAGAATAGGAGATAGGACAGAGCCCTGAGGAACACCGGAGTTTATAGGGTGAGGAAGTGAACAATGGCCGTCCACAACCGCAGCTATGGAACGGCCGGAAAGGAAATTAGAGACAAAGGCACAGATGGAGGGATAGAAACCGAAGGAGGGTAGTTTAGAAATTAAAGATTTATGCCAGACTCTATCGAAGGCTTTCGATATGTCTAGTGCAATAGAAAAAGTCTCACCGAAGTCCCGAAAGGAGGATGACCAAGAGTTAGTAAGATATGTCCCCTACTAACTTCCTAGTCCTGCCACGTTAGTGGCAGGGCAGTAGTTCCCTT